>JAJOOO010005809.1:0-18115 GCA_029582685.1 Solanum piurae
GATGCAGGATTGGTGACGTTTCATTAGGTGAAGACGAAGACAATCTCCAGCAGCTTCTATCCTTCCTTCCGCATGGTGGGAGCTGTGTCCTTTATTTAATTGTCCAGTTGAACTCTTAGTAGCTCTTGTACCTGTTTAGACTAGATCCATGGGAGTTGTTTAAATTACTTTACAAGTTTAACTAATAGTGTGTCCAAGGATATTATTTATAAAATCATTGTATTATCTTATTTATTTCTGTTTTCTTAAAAAAAAAACCGCATGTTTAACTAATTGGGATATGAGGGTTCTCCTACTTAGGTGTTAGAGTGGGTGCCCGCATGGCCCGGTGGGTTGGGTCGTGACACTTTGATTTAATTGTATGAGAATAATTCCTTGTAATAATAATAATACGGGCAAAAAAAAAAAACCATACGTAGTCAACTACATGTATTTAAATACATAATATATATATATATATATATATATATATTAATCCCTCTTACGAGTCAGCATTCATACCATTTTTCTCCTTTGGTTGAATACTGCAATTTTTATTTGTATATTCTCTTAAAAGAGAAAAAAAATGTGTGTGAATAGAACCCTTATTTTAATTTATTAAAATATGAGTAGTTTAATCTATTTTCCATCTTTTATTTGGATTGACTTAAAAGTTGGTCAAATATATTAGTATCATGTTTAGTTTTTGGAAGTGTTTGACAAGGTTAAAAATAATTTAAAATAAATTTAAAATGACTTTAAAAAATTAAAAATCAAAGTGGATCTCGCTTACTTTTTATTTTTTAAACTTAAAAGTCATTTAATTTGATTTTAATTTTTTATTTAAAAGCTGTTTTATTTTTAAAACCAATCCAAACGGAATCTCTAAGTCTACTAATTGTCAGTCAATATACGTTGGCTTGGAACGAGATTTTGTGGGCTTTGATTGGTAGATGACTAGATCCCACGGCTATTATTAATTATTTTTAAAAAAATACAGGCTGATCTGGGGGAATAAATAATGGTATTCCAGTCTTATTGGGGCACAAATTAATAAAGATTTTCAAAAGTACGTGTCATTTTTCAAAGATAGATTGTAAAAAATGAAATTTCATCTAATATTTAAAAGAAATTATCAACCAAGATTAAAAAAATACTTAAGATATGTTTTTGAAAAGAAATCATACTGCGAAGGATAATATTTTAAATCATAACAATAACGATAACATATTCAATATAATCTTAACTGTAGAATTAATTAATAATTACCAAATTGATCAAAACATTATTCCAGAGTCAAAGAAACCTGCATATATATTAGAGGGAAAAAAACAAATTATATTTGTTCTCATACTATTCAAAATTGAGCAATTTTTACTTTTGTTAATATTGTTTTTGTCTAATATTGTTCTTTTTCTTTAAGAGAAGAGTCTTATTTTTGCCCTCTCTTAGTGAAGCACCAATTGATTGATTTAGACATTTTTCTCGAAAATTTTGGACACATCCAACTGATGCTAGAGCTTCAATATATTGGCAAGGGAAATACAAGATTAATTAATGTGTGAATGTGACCAATATGTAATGAAGGACAACATTGAACAATTTCAAATAGTACGAGGCAAATTTAAACTTTTCTCCTATATATTATGACTATGACTAAATAATTATATTGAATTGTACACATATATAACCTAATTAAAAATAGGAAAAACCATACATAATTCGCTACCGTAAAATATTATGTATGTTATCACTAATTCAGAGTTTTCTATGTATCTTACACTTAGATACATGTATTTGCTATCAGATACATAAAAATAGGGAGAGAGGCAAGCGAGATTGGGGATGGAGGCTAGCGAGATTTGTATGTATCACATGTGAACCACACTAGATACACACTAGATACATGTGTATGTATCTGGAGTGATGATTCACATGTATCTGGAATACCATATACATGGGAAAGTGGTGAGCAAGATGTGAGAGAGGCGAGCAAGATTTGTTATGCATCCTAAATACATGCAAATTCACTTGGAATTAATGTATCTAGAACAAATTACACCTAAATTTTGACTTCATGTATCCGAGATACATGTATCTGGATATATCTAGAGACACCAAAATTTGGTTAGATACGTAATATTACAAATTAGGTGTATTGCAAATTGAGAATATTGTGAAAGTAGACATCATTTGAACATTTCTTATGTAGCGTAAGCAACAAATTAATATTGTCACATCTTCTTTGATAAATAATAATAGCAAATCTATCTGCATAAAACACATGAGTAATGCACATGGCTTCAGAACATTGGAGATGAAACTTGAATTCCATGACTATGGCAAATAGGAATGTGGATCGCTTTGTTTTAGCAGCATCAAAAGGCTTAGTGGGTTTACCTTTGACAATTATTGAATAATTTATACTTTTTTGTCCAAATTTATATGACTCGGTTTGTTTTAAATATATATTTTACTATTAATGAAATGATTTGTAGCCACGCAAATATCTATGACATATTTTAGACCACAAATTTCAATCACAAACATCTTTCTCTCTTATACTTGATGTCAAGTTAAATTACAATCACATAAATTAGAAACGAATCTATGTTTTCCATTTGATAATACCAAATCACGTTATTAAGAGAGTCAAAGAAATCTGCATATATTATGAGTAAATAATTATATTGAGCAGTAGTTATCTCCCTTATTATATGCTAACAATGAAAGGTAGTACTTACATCATTAAAATTGGCTGAAAATAGTAGTCTACATATAGTAGTTTGATAAAGTCAAATAAGTTTTTTATTTTTTTATAAAAAATAATTCCTTCCCAAGAGCTTCCACCTTTTTGTTCTCTTGATAACTTGAACTTACAATCTTCAGGTTGGAAGTGAGGTGTGTTTACCATGCGAGCAACACCTTCTTGTCATAAAGTCAAATAAGTCCTCTGTACCATTTTATATGGCATCCTTTTTTTAAATGGGTTCCAAAAGAAAAAAGCACATTTCTATAGGTAGAAACAGTTTACCTTTAAAATTCTTCTTTTACCTATAATGAAATGATTTACAATCATACAAAATTATTTTAGACCACAAGTTTAAAAAATAATTATTTTTATTTTAAAAATCGTGTCAAGTTAAATGGTGCACATAAAAATATAAGACGGACAAATTTTTTTTTTTTTTTGAAGAAACGAGAATATTTTATTGATAAAACAATATGAGTACAATTGTCACTACAAAAAAAATGCTCAATTTATGGCGGTTAACATGAGGGAGTTCTTAAAAACTCCACTATTAATACATTTTGTAACATTTTTTCTAACTCCCACAATATAAATCTTTTTGTGGTGGTTTTATTAAGGAGGTTAGAGAATTGCCATAAGTTAGCATAGTTTATGGGGATTATCGACCCCCAAAAATTTGTTATGTTACTTTTTGAAGTTATATATATATATATATATATATATATATATATAAGAATTAATGTTGAAAGATAATTTCATTATATATACACACATTCTCCTTCTTTATTTCAATTTGATTGTAATCTTTGATTTTTTTTTAATCTATTAAGATAAGCTTGAATATTTTTTCTACTTTGTATGTCCAATTTCACTTCAACGTTTTATCTTATATATAGTAGTACTATAATTTATATTAAGATATCTTATATAGTCATATTCACTAATGTTTATTTTTGCTTAAATTTTAACTTCTTTTAAGCTTTTGTAATATAATACTAAAGTCAAATTAATCAATTAGTCACTTGTTAATAAACATTAAAAAGAAAAAACATGTTTTGTGCATAAAAATAAATAGTAATTATTTTTCCTCCAAAACATTAAAAATAGCCTTAAAACAAAAAAATTCCCACTAACTCCCTTAAAATTTTCAAACCAACAAAATAACCACTCCCTTCCCACCCCTTCCCACGTAATACTCCCACACCCAAATCCCATATAATTTCCCCCCTTAACTTAATACTTTTCTGTCACCTTCTCCTCTTTCCCTTAATCTCTAACTCTTTTTTTACTTCTTTTTCGGGTAATCTTTTAGGTGAGTGTGAATTTTAATTTTTTGCTAATTAATTTTTTCTCTCGTGGGTTTTGCACAATAGAATAGATGGTAAATAAAATTTTGCATATAAATATTGATCTTAATTTTTTTAAATGTAAATATTGATCTTTGTAAAGTGAGTTTGATGATCCACATTAGAATTTTCCGCTATTATTTATAGTACTATTTAATTTGTAGACAATTTGTATTTTACAAGCTGTTAAATCTAATGCATTAATGCCTTTACATATTTCAGGATTTGTTTAAATTTTCACCACATCGTAAAGTTATTTATAGCCGACCTTTAATTGATTTCAGGTAAGCCTCAATTTTATTTTTGTTTAGTTAAATATCATGTAATAATTTTATTCTTGATTGGATTTAACTATTGCAAATTATAGGATAATTTTGCATATGAGATTGTGATCAATATAAGTATAACTTAAAAATATGTATTTTTCTATTATGTACACCTAGCTTTTGTTTTCGTAGAAATAATCATGAAATCATTGTTATTCACATTAGTGTGTATGAGAGAACATCAAAATAAATTTCTCATTCATAATTTTATAATTTTTTTCAAATCAAAGCTTTATATGAATTTTCTTTTGGAATGAACAAAAACTTTGATTTTTTTTTTCAATACTTACAAAAATATATGTGTATCAATATATGTTTATCTAATTATGTATAGTTTTTTTTTATTGTTTCAGCTTGCTTCACCTTGGATAAGAGATTGAGGGACAACGACCTAAATCACCAAACAAATGTTATAGAATTTTTTTTATAATTTTTTGTTTGTTAATTTTTTATGATTTAAAATGTAATGTTGAAGTTATTATACACAAGTTTATATTACTTTTATTTCACATGAGTTTGAATTTGTGAAGCTTATAAATATAAATTTGTTTAGTGAAAATTGATTTGCCTTAAGAGTGTTATTTAATAAAATTATTTATTTACATTATTTTTAAGGCTTAATGTAAATCAAATTTCATTTTTATTATTAAAATAATAATGATAATAATAATAATAATTTTGTAAGACTCCACAAATCAAATTATGTAAATATTGATCTTATATCACAAAATTTTTAAATTCATAAAAATAAAAATTTAAAATATTGAGATCATATTGTGAAGGTTTTAAATCGTCACAAATTGATACTACAAAACCTCCACAAAATTATCAGTCATTTTGTGGGGGACGTCGTGGAGGTTTACTAAAACTGCTATAAATATGCTCGTGGCAAGAGTAATTATAGCGTTTTTAAAAATCACCGCAATTTAATCGTTAGTGACATATTTCTCAAATTATGATAATTTGAATTTGATCTATATGAATATTTTATGAATTTGTGTAATTGCATTAGTGAGTCGTGAGTCCTCCTTGGTTTGTAATTTTCTCACGCGGCAACTAAGTCAAAGTCGTCCACCTCATTATGTCCCACGAACACTTGAACAATACTATTATAAAAATTGTGTATTCCCTTGTTATTCCTTCCACTTTTAATTTGATTGCAATTAATTGCCTAGAAATCATTTATTGCACAAAACTACATTATTTCACTCTCACAATTGTACGTACCTTGTTATATAGATAGATATCTTGAGGAACAAGTTTTGAGTGATTTTTCTTTTTAGATCAGACGACGACGACGAAAGATGGCGGGTGGTGGTGGTGGAAGATCGTTGGAGCAAACGCCGACGTGGGCGGTTGCCGTTGTTTGTTTTGTGTTAGTTGCAATATCTATTGTCATTGAACATATTATCCACCTTATTGGAAAGGTAACAATATTTTAACATATATATAAAAAAGAAAATTATAACATGATTAAACCTTTAACACTTGTTTTAATTGATTGCAGTGGTTGAAGTCTAAAAATAAAAGTGCCTTATATGAAGCACTTGAAAAGATCAAAGCAGGTTATACATGTTTCTTAAATTTTAGCCCATACTGATTCTGCTGTAATCGGAAGAAATTACCAAACTAAATTAGTTTTTTTGTTTTTTTTTGTTTACAGAGCTTATGCTGCTGGGATTCATATCATTGCTGTTAACAGTAGGACAAAGTCCAATTTCGAACATATGTGTATCAGAAAAAATAGGAAATTCATGGCATCCATGTAGTAAGAAAGAAGAAGATAATATAATTTCAGAAGATTCGTCATCTGAGCAACACCGTCGGAGACTTCTTATGGAGGCCGCCGGTGGTGGCGTTCGACGAATGTTGGCTGGTGGTGGTGGAGATGACAAATGCGCAGCCAAGGTATGACTTTAATTTTCATTATTAATTCTAGTTACCAATTTTGAACAATTTGAAATATATGAGACTTTCCTCGAAAGTTCCTTTATAAAAGGGAAACCATATCAAATCATTGGGTTTTTTTTTTTTTGGTTTTTTTTCCATCCTATCAAATCATTGGTAAATAGTTATTTAAACACTTAATTATAAATTAATTTTCTATGATAGAAATAGTAGGATTGTCCTTCGGGATGACTCAGTTGGTTTGGAGATTTGTTATCCACACGGATGACCCGAGATCGATCCCCCCTCAATGCCTTCTGAGTCGAGTTTGTATAGGGTTTGCCTAGTGCGGTTTACATCCAGAAGGACAGATCAGGTTGTGGCAGAGGTTGTAGGCGGCTACGGATTATCTTGGGATTCCAAAAAAAAATAGTAGGATTTTTTCTTAAATGTTTATTTAAATATATTTTTGCAGGGAAAAGTACCATTTGTATCTGCTGATGGAATTCATCAATTACACATTTTCATCTTTGTGCTGGCTGTTTTTCACGTCCTCTATTGTATTACAACTTTGGCTTTGGGAAGAGCTAAGGTAATTTTTTCCACTTTTTTTATTTTATTCTTTTTTAAAGTGCCTATACACTTTTTCTTTTTGATGACAATTGAGAGGTTGTTATTGAGCATTTTTAGTCACAGGTGAAAAAAGGTCAAATAGTAAAGCAAGACAATACGTCAGTTTGGCTCTTTGCGGAATATAGCTTACATCGAAATATCTAACTGAGTACGACACCTATTTTGTTTCTTTTTCATATTATTTTTTTTTGGGTATTTTCAGATGAGAAGTTGGAAGTCATGGGAAAATGAAACCAAAACAGCTGAATACGAATTTTCTCACGGTAAATAAATTTCAAATTTACATCATTTTTTAACATTTCATTTTGAATATAGAGGATATTTATGTCTAATAATAATCAGTTACGTATATATTTTTGAAAAAGTAAAATATTCTAGAAAAAGAAATTAATTGACTATGATGTTATATACGTGGCAGATCCTGAGAGGTTTCGATTTACCAGAGAAACATCATTTGGAAGAAGGCACTTGAGCTTTTGGACCAAAAATCCTGTCCTACTTTGGATTGTAAGCACATACTTATTTAAAGCTCCATAACTTTTCCTTTTCCTATCTTTTTTTAAAAAAAACTGATAGTATAAAGTATAGTACCTCCTATATTATAACCGAAATTTTAGAGACAACCTTAATTAAACTAAGGTCATATTACCCCTGAACCCCTTTTTTTTTTGTAATTTTGTGCACCTTTTTGGCTTACGTGGCATCCAAATATCTCTCACGCGCTTCAATTGTGTGGAGTACGGAGTGTGCCACGTAAGACAAAATGTGTACAAAATTACAAAAAAATAAATTCAGGGGGTAATAGAACCTTATTTTAGTCAAGATGTGTCTCTAGAATTTCGATCATAGTCTAGGGATACTTATGCCTTATCCCAAGTATAAATCTTAAAAGATAGTCCTTTCATTTTAATTTATTATATACTTTTGCTATATACTTTTGCTTCCCGATAGTCTATCTATCTAAATATTTTTAAAGCTAAATTGTGTTATATTAATTTAATATTTTAAAATTAATATTAAAATATTAAAAATATATATATAATATAATTTGTATTTTTTCTCATATCTAGATGATACAAAAATATATTTATAATATTGATCAAAATTTATATAATTTGAATTTTAAAAAAATGACAGAGTGTAATATAAATTAAGGTAGAAGAGAAATAATTACTTAAATGATCATAATAAGTGAAGTGAGTATATTATGAAGACATCAAACATGTTATAATCAATTAAATTATACTAATAATGCAAATTAGTGGAATGAATAACAAAAAATCAAGAACGAACCTTCACGTATATTAGAAAAGGTCAACGAAATTATTTAGATAATTCTAATTGATATGATTATTATCCTAGTGGAGATTACAGTTTTCACATAGGCACATGCATTACATTAGGTAGTATTTGGATCAGGCAAATATTATTTTACGAGATTTATGAATTTCTCTATAGTGAAAGGGAATTTTTAGTAATTATAACTCGTGTTATAGGTTATCGAAAATTTTCACAGAATGAATTTATTTTATTCACTACCTAAATATATTTGGACGATGCAAATCATTTTTTTCCTTTTGGACAGCTAATCCTATGGTGAGAAAATTATTTTTTTTCTACCATATTCATAATCATACACGATTGATTATGATTAAGAGAAAAAAAAGCTACTCCATATATAGACTAAGGGACTAAATTAACACCTCTATCGGACTGTCAGTGGCAAAGCCAGGATTTTTAGTAAGGGGATTCAAAATCTGAGAAGTAAACACACGAACTAGTGGAAGGGGGTCGACATCTATTATACATATCTAAAAAATAATTTGAATCATATATAAATAGTAATATTTTTCGTCGAAAGGGTTCATCCGACCCCCTAACTATATGTTGCCTCCGCATCAGACCGGAACCAATAATTATTTCCAATAATACATAATATTATACTGTTCACGTTAATTCTAGAATGGACATACAACATGCTAGAAGGTTGCTTTTATTTTGCAAAACAGAATATCAATAATGGAATTGTTTATTATCGCAATCATTAATTTCCTTTTTAGCATTGTACTAAGTAATCCAATATTTTGTTACAACAATTTTAATACAAAATTGTTCAACGGTGAATATAACTTACTTTTCAATTATTTGACTTTTTCAACAAGCAATTTAGTTTGACTTTTGACTTCAAAATAACAATAGTTATGTATGGTGTAACATGTTTTCTTTGATTGAAATTTTTTTGAACAATATTCATAATTAAATAACGATCTGAAAATTATTATATCGCAATTATTATCTTAATATTCCTTTTTTTTCTTCTAATTTTAGGTTGGCTATTTTTGCAGGTTTGTTTCTTTAGGCAATTTGTAAGATCTGTCCCAAAAGTTGATTACTTAACACTTAGGCATGGATTTATTACGGTAATAATTAATTTCACGCATGAAAAATAAAAACTAAATTCCATATGCATTTAGTCCTTATTATTATTATTATTTTAATTATGAAAATCAATTTTTTATTTTTTTATTAAATTTGTAATATTACTAATTTACTATTAAATGATGTCAGGCACATTTAGCACCACAGAGCCACCAAAAATTTGATTTCCGGAAGTACATTAAACGATCACTTGAAGAAGATTTTAAAGTGGTCGTAGGAATCAGGTTATTTAATAATTTCATTTTTTGTAATTTTTAAAATATAAATTGATAATTATATTTTATGCTAATCTTTTTATTATTTCTTGAATGTTTTTTCAGTCCCCCAATATGGTTCCTCGCCGTGCTCTTCTTACTCTTCAATACTCATGGTAAATACAAACTACTTAACAATATTACTACATAAAAAATTATTTTTATTGAAAATTAATTAATAATAATAATTTAATTATTGTTAAATATATTATTTTAGAGGTAATTAACACTTTTTGTAATGTCTCTGAATCCTATTGCGACATTGGATCGAATGACAATTACTAACGTTGATAAAGACTTTATCACTCTTTGTTAATTAATATGTATATTCATTGCAGCTAAAAGTTATTTTTGTTATGGTGTATCTATAAACTCAGGCGGAGTTAGAAGTCGATTTACGTGTTCGGTCGATAATTCAGATTCTGCATTTTTATTAAGAAGTTTATATATGAAAAAAATAAATTTAGAACTCAGTTACTATTACCGACGTTGCTATTTCAAATTTCAAAACTCATAAAATTCATATTCTAACTTCGTCGCCGTAAACTATATACCTTCATTGTTTTATAAAGTTCCATAATATTTATCAGGGTGTTGTTTAAAAAAATTGAGATATTTGTATACTCTCACTACATAGAAATTAAACTCATTAAATAAAACTTACTTCGATTAAGAAGTGACATTGTATATCATTTCCTAGCAATAATGTTGGACTAACACATTTTATTATTAATTTTTGGACAGGCTGGTATTCCTATCTCTGGCTACCATTCATCCCCTTGATTGTAAGTAGTCATAGTTCACAAGTTTACATCTTTCATTTGACATTATGTGAATGTATCATTATCGTTTTTTCACATTATATATCAATTCAAACCTTATATAATATAATACATTTATTTGTTTCATTTTCCTTGGGTCCATAAACACATCATATTCCATTAACAAAAAAGGCTTAAATGGTTCATATAGTTGAAAGCTAGAGTAATAATCAATTCACTTACGAGTCATTTGGTAGAGTATTAGTAAAAATAATGTATGTATTAGCCCTGTGTATATTTATAGTTATTTTTTAACAGTAAATAAAAATAAGGTATGGATGCAGGTGATCAGTGGCGTAGCCACAGCCACCCAAGGGTGTCCACGTTGAAAAATTACGTTGTATATATATGTCAAATTCTACATTTAAAGAATATATATTTAAAGTTGGACACCCTTGACAAAATCTATGTCTTTGATGCAGTGGTAATGGATGTCCATTTGGTTGAAGGAGTTTTGGGTTCTAACCCCACACCCTCAATAAAATTTCTGGCTTTGCCACTGCAGGTGATATTGTTAGTAGGGACAAAGCTACAAGTGATAATTACAAAAATGGGGCTAAGGATTCATGAAAGAGGAGAAGTGGTGAAAGGGGTACCTGTGGTTCAGCCAGGGGATCACCTTTTTTGGTTCAACCGTCCTCGTCTCATTCTTTATCTCATTAACTTTGTCCTCTTTCAGGTAACAATTGAAATTAACTATGAACTTTGTTGTTCATCTAATTTAAATGATCGTATCCAAGATAATCATTTTTATTTTAATGAATAAATGCAGAATGCTTTTCAGTTGGCCTTCTTTGCTTGGACTTGGGTAAGCACTCCACTTACAATAACTTTTTAAACCAAAATATTTTGTAAAATAAATGTTTAACAACTTTGGTCTTGTTTAAGCATAAAAATGTGTCGATTAAAATGTTTGTATTTTAATTCTAGAGATCGAAAAATTATTTCGAGATTTTCACTGATCAATATTTTTTTCTTTTGGGAAATACCAGTATGAATTTGGGTTGAAATCTTGTTACCATGACCATACTGAGGATATTGTCATCAGAATAACTATGGGGTAAGAATTGTTACTTTGTTATACTCTATTTTTATTTGATATTTGGCTAATTCTTTTATTTCTTATCTTCCCTTCAATTCATCATATATTGCTCAAACTATTCAAAAATGTTGATGTATACGTGTCGACAGGGGCGGACCCACATAGAGTCCACCGGGTGCTCAAACACCCATTAACCTCGTCTCGGAATATATATACATTTATGTAGAAATTAAGAGGTATTTGTATAAAATTAACATAGAACATCCAAAACAAATGATATGGCTGGTCCATTGGCTCTTGGGTGGATGCTTAAAACTCTTTTAGTGCTATTGAGCCCGAGTTTGAATCTCACTGTTAACATGTCTATTTTATATTTTTGAGCATGTCGATCCTCCAAAAATGTACAATTTTTGAATGATTGTACACGCACCTAGTGACATTATATTTTTGAAAAGTCCGAACATAATAATTTGTAACACTAACATATTATAATGTTGTTATTATAAACAGGGTTCTCATTCAGATTCTGTGCAGTTATGTCACTCTTCCTCTTTATGCCCTTGTAACACAGGTAATAAATTGTACTTATATAATTATTCATAGTTATCTTTTAGATGATTTGATGAGCGTATAAAATTAAACGCAATGCTCAAATGTTGTGTGTGTATTACAGATGGGTTCAAACATGAAATCAACCATCTTCAATGAAAGAGTAGCAACCGCATTGAAGAATTGGCACCACACAGCAAAGAAACATGTAAAGGATCAAAGCAAGCATTCTAATCCAGTGACACCAATGTCAAGTAGGCCAGGGACACCTTCTCATCATGGCATGTCACCCGTGCATTTATTGCGTGGACACTATAGGAGTGATATGGGCAGTCTACAAAACTCACCTCGTAGATCAAACTACGATGTTGATCATTGGGACAACGAGGGCTCACCTTCACCCTCCCGGTTTTACCAGGAGGCTGCTGATGGCTCGTTGCACCAAATTCAACTTGGTCAGTTGGACCATGAATCGCAACAAGTTGTCGGGCCTAATTCGTCACAAGTGGTTCCTCTACCAAATGAGGGCCACGACCAACATGAGATCACTATTGCTGGATCAAGAGATTTTTCGTTTGAAAAAAGAACAACCAGTATATAGATACGTATTATTTATTTAACAAGGCGCACATTATATTCTACATTATTTTTATACTTGATTTCGGAGAAATGACGATTGTAAATTTGATCCTAATTGCAACAATGGATGCGCGCGCGGTGTAAATCTCTGTAATTATGAGATGGAAAACTTGATCTGAAAATTCTACTAAATGCGAAAAAGATATTTAATTTTTCCGCTTTCAATTGTGGTCAGGATGATAATAAAATTGCAGCAGTGCCAAAATGTTAGAGCGGATTAAAATTGGTTGAGTTGTAATGTATTTTCCGAATCTTCATGCTAATCCCCAATGGCCCAACGTGATATCTTTTTTTAGTTAAAATTTGTATCATAAAATAGTAAATCGAAAATATACGAGTTATATAACTTAAAGAGAATATTTGTCGTTATCAAATATTAAAGAAGTTGATCAATTATTTATAATACTCCTTCTGTCCTTAATTACTTGTCCACTTTTGAATTGACACACCAATTAAGAAAATAATTAATGACATAGTGAGTTTATCATTTTACTCCTATTAATTATGAGATGGATGAAAAGTTCTACATTTTTCAAAGTAATTAATTATTTAATTGAGGGTATAGTAGGTAAAAAAGATTTATCATTTCTTGATTTGTCAAAATGGACAAGTAATTAGAGATAACTATAAAAAAAAAATGAATAAGTAATTAAGGACAGATGGAGTAGTAGATAGGCAACATAACCTAATAACATCTTGTAGACCGTGCTTTAATCCTCAAGTAGTACTACGTGGTCTCCTTATATAATTATTCCAAGTTTCCAATAAAACATGACTCTTGCTTTCCTTTCATAATGCCAACAATATATGGGTCTCTTACTCTCCTCTCACACACGATTTCAAACGTATAATATCTCATTGTTGCTATTAAATGTCAATAATTGTAGAAAATTAATTTAGAGCTAGACATTATCTTCTTCAACATTACAAAGGAGGTTATGTTTACATTAAAAACCCTTAATTTTCAATTAATGTTAGGAAGTTGAATCATATAAATTTAATGTCAAGGAGAAGGTGATCGTGCACAAGAAATTGACACAGACATACAATTACTATAAACAATTGGCAATATATAGCCCAATATTAATTAGCAATTAATAGTCCAAAAAAGAAGAAGTACGCCTAAAATGAATATAAGGACTTTTTATAGTTTTTTTTAACCATGTGCAACCAACCGGCATTAATTAAGGAGATGTGAGATTATTTTTTCTTCATTATTTTTAACTCCTTTAATTAAGGAAGTTAGCTTTTCAGTTTCATTAAATTCTCAAACTCAACTTTATCATCACTCTATTTTTAAAAAAACTATTAAACACAGTTTACAACAACATAAATATATATTTGATTGTAATTTTCTAATTTATTTTTTTACCAACCGATAGTAATTAGTTTATTAAAAAATGGTTGCCTACTTTTAAGAAATGATTTTTTTATATTAATTAACCCATTAAAAAAGGTTATATCAATTTTTAAGGAAGGATTTTTTAAATTCTTTAATTAACTTATCAAAAGACCGCGACTACTTTTAAGGTAAAAAAATATATTATTAGTGCTCAACTAACGTGTATTAATTATCAAATAATTGACAATAATTAATCAAATAATATAAGAGGCAATGTTTTTTATTAGAAACTGTAATAAGACGTATGCAAAAATTATACAAAACTTATAATGTATACATAAAATATTACCAACAATTATAGGTTATAACTATAATGAATACAAGAATGAAATTAATATGATAAATGTACAAATTAAATTTTATTCATAAATTGTACATGTGATTTTTGTTATGTATACGGTAAATGCACTATGTATACATTGGTTCGTATTCATCTATGTATTCATTGGTCTGTATTCACCTAATAAATTTGTACACATTTATTCAAATTGAGATTGACATTTATTGGTATACATTGGTTTGTACTCATCAAAATCAACATTCTTTTTTTTTATGAGGATCTTATGAGAACATTTATTACCCATGAAATTGAAAATAAAAATTACAAATACTATAACCTGAATTTTTGCCAATTTTTTTTAAAAAAATTTTAATTTCATAAATCACGCAATTTCAAAATTAAGTGGAAAAAAACACTACATAATTATATATTAAAAGAAGATTTTGGGAGGACCAATGGGTAAACATACATCTGATTTGCATAAACAAAGTAAATTAAGGAGAATAAGAAAAAAAAATTAGAAGAGCAACAAATATAAATATGAAAAAGATTTTAGAATGAAAATAATAATAAAAAGATTAATAACCTAAATTTTCGCTTTTTTTTTTTGAAAAAACTTCAATTCCACAAATCATGAAATTCAATAATTAATTGGACAAGAACAAAATTATATATAAAAGAAGATTATTAGAAGTATCCATGAATAAACATATTGTTATATCTGATTTTCATAAACAAAGTGAATTAAGGAGAAGAATAGAAAATTTGGGAGAGAAACAAATATACGTATAAAAAGAATTCTAGAAAGAAAATAAAGGAGAGTAAAAAGAGAAGAATTCTATTTTAAAATGGTTGACAAACAAAAAGAAGAGATAAAAAAGGAATAATAAAACAATAAATGTTACCTTTTCAAGAAAAAAAAGGAGCAATCAAACGTGTTTAGAGAAAAATATGGGGAACAAAAATATATTTTTTAAGAAAAAGAAAAATAACTATTGAATGCCAAATAAATAAAAGAAAGTCCTTTTTTGCCAATAAATTAAAAATGAACTATTTTTTCCCAATTTAGTCTGTAGGTTGTCATGATGTGCCATTTATTCGTGCAAAATTTTCAGAAGCCATCTTTTGCTGCTGAGATAGTACTCCAAAAAAGAAAAAAAGACTTTTTGGCTTGGATACCAAATGAGAGAAAATTAACTGCAACAAAGATAAAAAGAAAAGACTCGCAAGTGTGGAAATTTTCTCTGTATTGATGCTTAGCAAAACAGTATGTTACAAGAGTGTTAAATAGATGAAAACTAATAAACGAAACAGCACGTTTAATCTCCTAGAAAATCTGAAGCTAAAAGTTGACTCCACTATTCCTAATTCCTAAAGACTAGGAAACAACTTATTTGACTCCTAAACAAATGCAACATCTAAACGATACTCCATAAAACTAACTGCCAACATTCCCTCTCTTAAACTGAAATATCCTTCAGTTTAATTTGCAAACACCGAGTTGATCACGTAGCTTTAGGAATGACACTGACTTCAGGGTCTTTGTGAACATGTATGCGACCTTGCTCTTCACTTCTGCAGTAAATAAGGATAATCTTTGCATCCTTAGTTAGATCACGCAAGAAGTGATACTTCACATCTATCTGCTTACTTTGCCCATGTTCTACTGGATTCTTCGAAAGGTTAATAGCCGAAGTATTATCACAATAAATTGACGTTGGTTCTTCTTGCTTAAAATGAAGTTCTTCAAGAATATTCCTCATCCAAATAGCTTGACAAGCACATGACATTGCAGCAACATACTCTGCCTCGGTAGTCGACAAAGTAACAATAGGTTGTTTCTTTGAAGACCAAGAAACAACTCCAGACTCCAGCATGAAAACATATCCTGATGTACTTTTCATGTCTTCAAGATTTCCAGTGTAGTCGCTATCAGTGTAACCAACCAAATCTCCAGTTGCTTTCTTCTTATAAAAATTTTGATATCACTGGTACCATTCAAGTACCGTAAGATTCTCTTGGCAGCTTGTAAATGCATCACTTTTGGACATTCCATGAACCTGCTAATGAGACTTACAACGTGCATAATATAAGGCCTTGTTGATGTCAAGTACATCAAGCTTCCAACAATTTGCTTGTATAAAGTGTTGTCCACTCTCCCTTCAGGTTCTTTGACGAGCTTCAGACCCTTCTTCATTGGTGTGCTTACAGTGTTACTATTTTTCATCTGGAATCTGTCTAGAATATCTTGCACGTATTTTTTTTTAGAAACAAAAATACCATCAGCAGATTGATTCACTTCTAGACTAAGAAAATAATGCATCATACCCAAATCGGACATGTCAAACTCAACCATCATGGACTTCTTAAAGTTCTCAATCAGAGGCACATCAGTTTCGATATACAGTAAGTCATCCACATATAAACACATCATTAAGACCCTGCACCCTTCCTTTTTATATAAAGAGTATGTTCATATGGACACTTTCGAAATCCCTCCTTTGAAAAATAAGTATCTATGCGACTATACCAAGCTCTTGGAGCTTGTTTTAGTCCATATAGAGCTTTTTTCAATCTAAACACTTTATTTTCAGCACCAGATTTCACATAGCCAGGAGGTTGTTTGATAAATACATGTTCTTGCAATTCACCATGTAGGAAGGCGGATTTCACGTCTAACGGAAAGATTTTCCAAGCATTTTGAGCAACCAAAGCAACCACCAATCTGATGGTATCTAAACGAGCAACGAGAGCAAACACTTCTACAATAGTCAACACCATATTCTTGCTTGTAGCCTTTTGCTACTAAGCGAACTTTCAATTTGTCGACCTCTCCATTTTTCTTCAACTTTGTTTTGTAAACCCATTTGACACCAATGATTTTCTGGAAGGTTTGTCAACTCCCAAGTATCATTTTTTTAAGGGAAAAAGGACAAATATACCCCCGAACTATCGTAAATGGTATGTATACCCTCTGTCATACTTTTGGGACACTGATGCCCATACCGTCCAAAAATTAGAACGTATTTACCCTTCACTCTAACGGAAGATCAAATAGAGACACGTGGTGCAATCCTACAGAGTGACCCGTTTGACCAATTAATTAGACCCAAAATTTAAAAACCAACCCATTTTTATTTTTAACCCACCCGAAACCCTTTGACCAAAATTAAAACACCCATCTCCAAACCAACTCACCACCACCAAAACGCCACCGGAAACACCTCCACAACTAGACCCATTTCACCATTTGCCATCGACCATTGAATCAACCTCCATTTTCCAGCAAACGAAGCCAAAATTGGACCCCAAACCAGTGACCATCGATACCTCTCCGCCTCACGCCGAGCAGCAAGCAACGACCAAACAAAATTCAAACCAAAAGCCACCATATCGCCGTAAAGCAGCCATTAACGGCGAGCTCGAAGCTCAGGCGAACATCAACGAAACCCATATCCAGCCATCAAGCTCAAAGCTCCAACCAAACAACTCCAGCGAAGCTCAAAGCTTAAGCAATTTCCAACAACAGCAACAACCAGCAACCACCGGCGTGGCTCAAACTTCGATAATATGTTTCACGTCATTTTTCTTTTCAGATCTGGCCGGAGGGGTTCAAACTCCGGCCATCCTTATTGTTATTTTATGATTTTTAATTACTAATAACTTTCCGGTGAACATTGTTCTTTCTTCCCGTTTTAATTCTAATGTGTTCTCTCACTCAAGCCTTGCAACAAATGAAGACTCAAGACTTTCAAGAATTCTCAAA
>JAJOOO010005810.1:0-19692 GCA_029582685.1 Solanum piurae
GTTTCACCCAAAGTGCCCATGATTATTCTTTATTCACTCTCAAGAAAGGTACAGACATTGTGATCATTCTAGTTTATGTTGATGACATACTGATTACTGGGAGTAACATACAAATGATCACTGCAGCAAAGAAAGATTTACATAGGCAATTCAAGTTGAAAGATCTTGGTGAACTCAGATTCTTTCTTGGCATTGAAGTATTGAGATCAGCAAAAGGGGTAATTTTGAATCAAAGAAAATATATATTGGAACTTATCTCTGAAGCAGGCCTGACAGGTGCCAAACCTGCTTCTACCCCTATTGAATCTAATATGAGATTAATATCAGTAGCATATGATCTAGCAAATGGTCATACTGGAGATGAAGCCCTTCAAGACATTACAGCTTATCAAAGAGTAGTTGGGAAGCTATTGTATGCCACTATCATCAGACCAGATATCAGCTATGCAGTGCAGGCTTTAAGTCAGTTTATGCAATCACCTAAGAAGTCACATTGGGAGGCATCAATTAGAGTGATTAAATACCTAAAGGGTACAGTTGGTCAATAAGTCTGGTTACAATCTACATCTGCTGCCACTTTATCATGTTGGTATGATTCAGATTGGGCTGCTTGCCCAAATACTAGGAGGTCTATTACAGGATATATAGTTAAGTTTGGAGAATCCTTAGTGTCATGGAAATCAAAGAAACAACAGACTGTTTCCAGAAGCTCAGCTGAAGCTGAATATAGAAGCATGGCTTCAGCCGTGTCTGAAATCACTTGGCTGTTGGGGTTGTTTACTGAACTAGGTGTGAAGATTCACATGCCTATTACTATATTCAGTGATAGCAAATCAGCCATACAACTAGCAGCAAATCCAGTCTTCCATGAAAGAACGAAGCATATTGAAATTGACTGCCACTTCATTAGAGACAAAATCAAAGCAGGAATCATTGACACTATCTATGTTCATACTCAGCAGCAGTTTGCAGATCTACTAACGAAAGGATTGAGCCAAGCTCAACATTCATACCTTTTAGGCAAGCTTGGTGTGCTTAATATTGTGCACCCTTCAGCTTGAGGGTGTGTGTTCAAATATAAAACTCTGTTACTGTACGAGTTAGTTAACTACAGTAAATTTCTCAATGTTAGTTAATTAGTTTAGTGTAGTTAATTAATGCTTACTAGACTTGTTAGTTACCTCGTCAAGTAGAAAGTTAGTTGGTTAGTTTTCAGGCTATATAAGCCAGTGTAAATGACTCTATTGTATTAACTTCTTCTCCTAGATCAATAATATTCTCTTCTCCCCTTTTCTCTAAATTATGTCTAGATACATCACTACAATGGTGAGTTCATAAACTCACATTTTCTCACACTTAAACTCACATGAGTGTCTAATTATCGTAATGGATAAATTTAGCCAGAAATTTTAAAAAATTATAATATTTTTTTATTTTAAAATGAACTGATCTTTTTTCTATTTTTTAATTAAAAAATATTAAAATTAAAAGAGTAAGATTATTTTAAAAGGTAAAATAGCATAGGTAAAATACCATTCTGGCCAAAAGAATTTTTCCTAAAAATATATTATAAATTGAGACATGACTCGTGATTAACTAATTTAGTTTTTATAATACTCCGATGGAATACTCATTCCTCAATACTTATAATCAAACACCAAATAAAATAATTTAACAAAATATCTCAAAAACCTTATCCCGCTAACCAAACAATTCCTTAAGTAATTATAGCCTATAGGTAAACTTTTGATTAGCTTTAATAGGTACTCTTTCTATCTTATTTTAAGTGATGACACATTTCTTCTTCTTTGGGGTCAAAAGAAATGACACCTTTTCTATTTTTTAATTAAATTAAATGATTATAGCCATAAAAATAGCTAGACATATTCTAAACCATAATTTCAACTATTTTTTTCTTAAATTATGAAGATATTCCAACTAATTAACCTCACAAAAAATAAGTTTTCATTCACTACTAAAGCGTTGTTGCATTTCTAAATTTTTGACACAACAGGAATTTAGTGTTTACAAGGACATAAAAATATGATGATTATGAAATTTATAAAGAAATTCATACATCTAAAAAGAGTAGGAGAATAGATCAATTTTTACGCGCAATCTTTCTCCTTTGATTAATTACTTTTAACTAGCTATATCGAAATCAGAAGCAAATATTAAAAAAAAAACTTTTAATTCTACGAAAATTGTTCGAACAGCATATTACATAATTTAATATTAAAAAAAAAATTAGTCTAACCTGCTATCACAAAATAAAATAGATTAGGTAAAAACTTAAAATTCGTATATTCTTCTTTTTGGTTTCAAGTTTCGTGCTCATCATCAATTCTCTCCATACACTTTTTGTCGTTATTAATTCATTGATGAAATGCAGACAAAATGAACTCCACATTCACATGAAATGTAAACCAATTTCTCAATCTCCCAATCATATCTATTATATATACTCTTCCTTCCTTCCAAGTTGTGTCTCCGTAAATTATAGCCCTTTTTTTTTCCCACCATGGAGCTATAACATTAAATCACAATAATACAGTTTTATTTATTTTTCTAAAAAAAAAAAAAAACTTATTTGGGTCGCCGGAAAATCAAGATTCCGGTAACCCACAGTAATCATTTTGTTTATACATAGAATTCTTTCTTTCCTGTCGCCGGGAAATAAAAAAAGGTGATGATAAATGGCAAAGGGTCGGAAACTTGCCACTAGTCGCAGTGAAATGTTATTAGGAAACTACCCCAGCTATAGAAATGGAAGTGCAACAGTCAACGGTTCCTCAGAACTAGGAGAAGATGATATCTGGTCAACGGTTGATGACATGGATGATCACGATTCAAGGGGCGAGTGGAGTCCACGCGCCACCTCTGAGAGTAATAACGGATTCGTGAACCGTAAGCTGCCGGTCCAACAATCCGACCACCACCACAGCCGCCGCGGGTGCCAGGTTGGGGGCCTGTCATTGGCTTTTGATGATTCAGGTAAAACGGCATCTCCTCGGATCTTGCACCAGTTTCGCGGACAAGACGCGCCATCCACACGTGTGGCACACATGGCCACGTCAGCACCTGTGAATGTCCCTGATTGGTCTAAAATATATCGAGTTCACTCGGTTGAGTCGTTGCATGACTCGGACGATGGTGTTGATGATCATGACTCGGAGATGGTTCCACCCCATGAATACATTGCTAGGAGCCGGAACTCGAACGCTCGCTCGGTGTTCGAAGGTGTGGGCCGTACGTTAAAGGGTCGGGACTTGAGCCGGGTTCGAGATGCTGTGTGGAGTCAGACCGGGTTCGATGGTTGAGTTCATTAAATGAATTAGCTATCGTTTTGTTAGATTAAAAGATTTTATAACTATTTTAGCTGTTTGGAGAATTAAAGAGGCAATTGATGATAATTATTTATTTTGCTAGATAAATTTTTGGCTTGGGCAATTATTCAGGTTGAATGAATACAAACTCAGTGAGTCAACCAGCTCCTATGGAGCCTAAGTTTAATCTTTTTCCTTTTTATATTAATATATATATTTTTCACATATTTTGTAAGTATGTACGTACTATGGTGGATTTTAGCAAAATGTTCCTTTGTCATTTTCAGTTATCAATAATGGTGAGATTTTGGGTGCAAAGAATGTAGTCCCACTAAATAGTGTCTAGATAAAATTAGTACATTCAGTAGTCCCACAAAATTGTTGCAATCATCGATGGAATAATTCGTTTTATAATTATCATCTATCAAAAACAATAAAATTGTCCTATAAAATTGATGTAAATTCTGCATACATTCTATTATTCTCATATGTCATTTATAAGATTGTACTAATATGTTATTATTATTATTACTATTTCATAATAATCATATCTTAAAACTATTTTTCTCACAGGAAGCTTGATGAAAAAAAACTACCGAGAAGGAAGAAAGACTCGTACATTTTCTTTTATATTTATGAAATATAGTTTTAAATTTTTTTAATGAAATTTATTAATCTGCTATCACTTGTCAAATGTTTGTGATCAGCTATTTATTAAAAGACCTTAATCTACTTAAATTATATGCTAGTATATATAGGTAGAACGTCCTCATCATTCGGTTTAGATGTTGACTCAAGATTCCAAGTCATTTGGAGGGAACACTTGAATTTTTTTAATTTTTAACATTTAATGGAATTTTCCCATGCCTGGACTGCTACTCTTTTAATTTTATCTTGAGTTTTATCTTTATTCATGTTTAATAAATCCAAGATATTATAAAAAAACAAATTTCATTTACGTAAGGAAAATTAATTGACCCCACCTCTACCTCTAAACTTGTTGATCATATTATCAGCAAGATTGATGGTCGATTGTCGAACATAAAACTAATTAGTCTATGATGAACAAATTTGGATTTGTAATTAGTATCAAAATAAGTTTTTTTTATAAGAAGGTGTAATAACAGTAGAAGTTAGTTATCTTAGAATAAAAGAATGAAATACTGTTGAGATCCGTCATTCCTTATTTTATTGATTAATAAGAAAGAGAGTATTTTTTGTAAACAAACAAGTTCTTCTGAAAACTATGTAATGCATGTTGTTTTTAAGACAACGAATCAAACAGTTAATAAGAAAAAGAAAAGACATAAAGTAACCATAGAAGTTGTTCCGGATTTTCAAAAAAATACCTTAACTTTGCAACCGTCCTATAACCCCACTAAACAATTTTGAACAGATATTATTATATCATTTTTCGTCCACCTGACATAGAGAGTGGTGTGCACTCTCTCAAAGAGAGTGAACAACCTAAAATAACTAATATAATTTTATTTTTACAAGTATTTTATTATAAAATATATATTTATTTTTTCTTATTATTATAACTTTTTTTTCCTTTTTATTTTTTCTCTTTCTTTCTTCTTCAAAAATTCATTGTCATCTCCATTGAAGCTTCTCACTTTCAATGTCACCATTTTTACCACAATTTTTGGGAAATTCATTGATTCTTTTAAAATTATCATTTCTAATTTTGAAGTTATATGAAAAGGAGTAGTTGATGATACCTACAAAATTTTAATTTTTTTTAGAAAAATAATTAATTTTTTAATCAATAATTCAATAAAGTGTAAAAAATAGTATGAATTCTATAAAGAATTTGACCAGAGAAGAAGAAGAAAAAGAAAAAAAAAGGGAGTGAGGTTCAACTTGACGTGGTGATGGGGTGAGGGTGGGAGGTGAAGAAAACGAAAGAAAATGGAGGGATAGATCACTTGAAAGTGAGAGGTGAAAGATGAAGTGAAATTTAAGATGAAATCAAAATTAAAATAAGTCAAAAAGTAAGGGAGAGAGATAAAGAAAAAAATAAGATAAAGAAAAAACTTAAAATGAAAAAAAAATACATTTTAAATTAAATTAACACGTGTCATGTAATGATTTGTGTGTGAACACACTTGCTTCTTAAAATCTGGGGATGATCGAAAAATGATATAATAATATCTGTTCAAAATTGTTTAGTGGGGTAATAGGACAGTTGCAAAGTTAATGTGTCTTTTTGAAAATCCGGAACAACTTAAGTGGTGACTTTATGTCTTTTCTCAATAAAAAATAACATCATAATAACTTATTTCAACATAATTAATCTCAATATAACTTGTCTTCATTCCAAACGATTCCTGCAAAAACAAAATGAAATAATTACAGAGTTTAATGTTTACACAAGTGAACCTTCTTGCCAAGTAAGACACATGTTTATGAACAAATTGTGTGATTATTTGATGTTTTATATATCAAATATAAAATAATGTGAAAGTAGTTTATTAGAGTTAGACTCAAAGAAAACTAAGATTATGTTTTCTATATCATGATTAGACATGTACAAAGCATTAAAGCATTAAAATCACAAAATCTCTAGTTTTGTTAGACAAACATATATTGAAAATCCCATTTAGGCATTTCCCATACCATAAGAAGATCGGAGAAGTTCCATTTTTTTTAATTAAAAAAATAAAAGAAAGAATGCATGTCAGTAGGACATATGAATAAATTGGATCCACAAATATATTATTTATTTTTAAAAATATTTTTAGAGGCAAGAATATCTTAAATTAAGACATGAAAAGAGTAATAGAGACATTTAATGTGGAGGGTCCAAATCCAAAGCCCAGAATATTGGGATCCAATTACTTTTTAGAGAAGATGATATATAGGATTCTAGCTACGTCATTATTTTTTATATGTATTAAAAGAATTTAGCTGACTAATAAAATACAAGATTTAAAATTCATTCACATAATTATATTCGATATGTTATTGCGTGTATATATAACTAGAAAAATACGAATCTGCGACAGATTTTTTTTTTTGTTGCATATTTATATATTTTCTAGTCTGGTCCTTGATTTTCTTTTATATTTTTCTGTACATTATTCAATTTATGATATTCTCAATAATATTAAAAATTGTACTATTGAAAAATACAAATGGAGAAAAAAAAGGAAAAAAAAACAAGTGAAAAGATACCCTATTGCTATATACTCACCTTTTTATAGAAATAAACACGAGTCAATTCAATGGGCTCATGAATTCTGTGAGCCATTGGTTTTTTTCTTCCTTTCTATTCTGTCAACAACGCAAAAGATTGAATTTTTTTTATATCACTCGGGACCCATATCTTAAGATAAATATTTCCAATAATAATTTTAAACCAATGAGAATCATTGATAAGATTTTAACTTCTTGTAAATTTGGCAATATAATTTTTTAATTGTATCTTTCGTTTTAAGCATTTCGTGTTTACAGGTTCATATACAAAGAAAATGTGAGATGTAGGTAATTAATTAATATATTTTGACGTAGATATTAGTGATTGATTTCACAATATAAACTTGTATGATAAGTTATATATAATAATTTGATCGTCACTCAAGAGTCTTGATATATTGATGAATGATGATTGGTATAAAAATAATTATATTATATTGAGTGTTTAAACATTGAATTCCTCAAAATATGCTCACCTAACCATATGCTATATTGAAATAATATAAAATTGGGTAGGGGTTTACTTCATCACTCACCTTGGTCTGAGAGATTATTAATAGCGGATGAAGAAGTTAGTTCTTCGATATGGATCGAAATGAATATAAGAACTAAGAAATTCATATACCAATTTGACTAGTTTAAGATAAAAATATATTTTATGGACAAAAACTTAATATCAATACAGTTAAAAGGGAAAAGGCCTAAAATCACTCCAGAAATACACGAAATGATACATTTTTACCCTCCATTATAGTCGGGGGGGAATAGAATATATATAAAATTTACTTGTCGCATCAATTTATTTCTTTAATAGTTCCATTAAGTTGAATTTGAAAATAAGGATAAATCATAAATATACGACATGTTGCAATGATGAGGGTGCATATGATCTCAATTATTCACGAAGAGCTAGTAAAAGTATATCATTTTGTATAGTTCGGAAACAATTTTTGACACGGTGAGCCTAATAATATAAACTACATTATAGTATACGAAGGTTGATATAAATACATACCTAAAGATCAAAACAAAAAAAAGAAGCTAAGCAATTGATTAGACTACAATAATGTTAGTGGATGTATAAAAATAAGATAAAATAGTACTAATAGTAGTAGTTACGATTGTGGTGGATATGGAAGCAAATGGAGGAATCGTCCATTTTGGTGAAGCTGGTGCATTCAAACCCCACTATCCTTTATTTTTGTTTGTTTTCCATTCAATTTTTGGTATTCATTTTTAGGTCTGATTAATTTGAATTTGTGCTAAAAAGTGTCATTCAGGATAAAAATACTTTCTATCGACTTTCAACATTAACTTCATACCTAAAACTCAAATTTGAAACCTCTCAAGACGGAAGAGTGCTTACCACACTAGCATTACCTTAGGTGGTACTCCCACTATCCATTATTACTATGAATGGATGAGCAACTTAATTTCCATCACAACTTTTCTCTAAATAATTAAATGCAAGAGCTAAAAGATAAATTCAAAAATTGGCATGTCCTTGAAAATATGGTTGAAAAAGTACTGCAGTTCCTTTATTGTAAAAGATAAAATTTACTAGTATGTAAGAGGAAATGCACTTCATTTATTAATTTGTTGGAGGCATGTGACACGTAACGTATTAAGAGAAGAAAAAAAAAGTTGTGACCACAAAGTTGAGTACATGAGATTTCACCATCAAGGTATTTGTTTGAGATAGTGATTTTTTTTTGGATGAATCTAACAATAATTGTGATTGTGCTTCTGAGATTTATAGTAGCTCGATTGATTGATTAGTTAATTTTTTTATGAGAATTTAATGCTCGATCACTATGTAATAAAATAATTTTTTCTCTTATATCTATTTGATTGAACCTCCATAATTAATAACCTCTGATTTTGAGAATAATTGAGAAACCACCATTAAAGAATCATTTGAAGTTTCAATTCGAATTTTGAAAATTCTTGCTGGTTATTTTTCGATTTGATGTGGTTGGAATTCGTTGGAAACACATGAACAAAGTAATATACAAAATTTATGGAAGATAGAAAGTTGGGTGTGGTTTGAGTTCGAACTGGGTAGAGTTCAAAGTTCAAAATTGAAATTGACTTAAAAATATCAGTGTTACAATGCATAACACGTGTATATATTAAATTATATTGTATCGTATCATATCATATATATATATATACATAACATCACATGCACACATCAGATTTTCATGGATGTACACATGAGTTACACGGACACACATGAGAGATAGAGATTAGACACATATATATAGGTGGAATATTATTTTTGCACTTAATTAGTTATTGTATATAAAAATGGAATATAGCTAAACCAGATAGATAATTAATAATTAGAACAAATTGATAGTAATTTTATTTGTGCTGACAAAGAGTGGTACTTGGAGTATCTTGTTGGAAAAAAATTCAGAAATAACAAACATAATAAACGTAATAAGGCTCTATAAATATAGTTTCGCTAATTGCGCTCCATAGCTATAATTCCGTTTGCTATGGAGGCCGCGGTTGGTATATATGTCCGTTTGTATATTTTGCTTGCGAATATACAAATAGGGTAAATATATACAAATTCTGTATTTATACATTTAAGAATTTTTCAGAACTTGATTTGTACATTTCGCTTGCCAATATACAAACATGGTAATTTATTATAAATTTTTCATAAATCATATACAAATAACTAGGGTAAGTATATATAAAACTCTTGGTTTATACGATCATGAACCGAATTATACAAATTCTGAATTTATACAAATCATGCGAATAGCAAGAATTGAGAAAAATATAGTCGCGAATTACAATTTTCTTAAACTATAGCTATATATAATACCTAATATATGCTAAATATTTGTTATTCTGCATAATTTTTCGATCTTGTTTTGCTTTACGAAAGGATAGCATATTTATGAGGGTTCTTGTCAAAGGCCCAAGACAAGTGAGACTCTTGTTTGGGTCCCAAATGAACCCAGTAAAACTTCTATGCATATGGACCGACCTACTTTGAACCCTTACTAGAACCCATAATCATAAATCTTACTCTTATGAAATATTAATAAAATAATATTAAGACACAAGAGTCAGAGTCAAAGAAGTTTGTGAGTGAGCGTGAGAGGGAGAAAATTCGTGTACTCATGATCTGAATGGAGTTACTATTAATTAAAGTTGCGAGGTTGTTTAGACAATGCAGACTAACCGTCTACTTGAGCTATTTACAATTTGTCTGCTTGAATACAAATCTCAGAAAGCTGTTGCAATATTTTTCAGGATGCAGCCGACAAGCTGTCTGCCCGAACTACTTGCAAGATGGTTGCTTGGTTGCAAATTTATTGAAATTGAGCTACTTGCAAGAGGTATAGTCAAATAAGTTGTTTGTGTGTGAGTGTGAGAGGGAGATTCTCTTCAAATTGATGTACACGTGAACTGAATGGAGTTCCTATTAATTAGAAAAAGAAAGTTGTTTGCAAGATTTTTTAGACAATGCAAACTAACTATCTATTTGAGCTATTTGCAAGTTGTCTGCTATTGCAATATTTTTCAGAATGGACAAGCGGCCTACCTGAGCTACTTGCAAAATGATTGCTTGGTTGCAAATTTATTGAAATTGAGCTACTTGCAACTTGCAAGATGCATACTTAATTGCAAACTTATTCCAAAAAAATAATAATTATACATACACATTCACCATATGAACATTTACTATTTAATTTATTTTTCCTCTCTAACATTCTACTGAATGTCTAAATTCTAAATTGAAGTCGACAGTATACTATACTGAAAAGACTGTCTAAATTGCTAACTACCAAAGTTGGGCCTTAATTTACAAAGCAGCCCGTGTCCTTAAATCGAACTATTTGCACCATATGGCCATTTCGAGAAAACTTTAAATCATGTCCCTATTGTTTGTATTTTGAATTATAGAAACAAGATATCACAAGGGATGATTTTGAGAATTTTTATCTCCCACTTAACAAAATATTTAAGAAATGACTAAATAAAAAGCAGTATATATGCTGCACTGATTTAAGAAATGGGTAAAAAATAACCTTAATTAAATTTATTGGAAAAAGTTTTTGCTGTCCATCAGACATAGTTTTTTTCTCATAATGTGCACATAAATTAATTTTGCCCATGAGGTAGAAGCTCAATGTATTCAATAAGTTACCGTTAGTGAACACGCTTTAATGTATTGTTCATTGAACATGAGTTTTAGTTGTATCGACTGACTTGTTTTTTTATAAAAGGAATTGATTGATTAATCATGATCAAATTAAATTGTATTTTCCAACAATAATTTGACATCCGCATTTAGTTTAGAGATTCATAATATTATTTTGTGAACTATTAGAATTACTCTTATAAATTGGAGGAAAAAGTTGTGAAAAATTGAAGAATGTAAGCAATTTTTGTATCATAACTTGTGATCAAGTTAACACACTATGTAGAATAAATAGTAATGAGTCTTGCTAGATCGTCATTATTTTTTAATAACACATGAAATTTTTGCGGTTGTGATATAACTTTCGACTATATATTAAACATGTTATTATCTATGATTTGTTAAAATATAGCAAAGTTCTCCCTAATAAGAAAAATCACTTATGATTAAATTCCTAATAGACTATAAATTTTGCTCATGGAGGTCATTCTTATGATTTTTGAATCACCCCTATAATTTTGTGCGTTAAATTTCACAATTGAAGTAGTTGGATCACTTCCTTTATTGCAGGAAAATTTGTAGCTAAGGGGAACACAATTTCAATAGTGATGACATCAATGAAGACAAGTTGTGCAAATTAATATCTTAAAAAGTATTTATTTATTAGGGATGGAGCCTACGAGAATGAAATTAAAAATGACATATGTTTAAAAATGAAACACTTTTAATAAGAATTTTTTTATGTCCATATATAAATCGAACACCTCTAATTAAGGTAGAGCAGTTTCATCACCGATCATTATTCATATTGGATAAGTTTTTTTTTTTTTTGGTCTCCTACTCGGTGTCTGGAGCCCACATTGGAGCTCCGACTAAATCCAGATCGCGCTCTGCAGGGCCCATTCGGGGGTTAACAAGATTTTCTCCATAAACAGGGATCGAACCCGAGACCTTTGATTAAGGATGAAACATTTCCACCAATACACCACAACTCACGTTGGTTATATGGGATAAGAATTGCTAACATCGGAAGTAATAGAGAAAAAAAGAAAGAAAGGCGGTTGATGGATTTTAATGCTCAATATCTCAGTTTTCACACACAAATTTTCTTTACAATGTGAAATAAAATACAAGTAGGGTCATTTGTCCAGCTATTCCTTTATTTACTGCTTTTTGTCCCCACACAACTAAGCAACCTCATTCATGGCTGCCCCAACTCTCTTCACTCTCCCACTACTATACTCCCTTTCTTCACATTAATTAACTAACAACCATCATCAATTCTCACCTTAAAGACTTTTCACAATTTTTCCTCTCTTTCTACTTCTACTTCTACTTCCTTTGAGGGTTTTCTTGAATCTACTGACTCATTGCACATTTGGGTCTATTTCGGGTTTTGGTTCAAAAACTGGCAAGGATGAGAGGTGGGGTGTCTCAAAGTTTCAAGCTTTACCTTATCCATGTGTTTCTACTGCTGCTTTGTAAGTATTCTTGCTAATTTTTCACTTGATTTCTTGTTTCTTGGATGATTTGTAGCTATTGTAATTATTATTGCTCAATTTTGATAAAAATCTAGTTGGGTTTCTGTTAATTTTTCTACTTTATGTGTGTGTTGGGTAATTTCTGTTTAATCCAGTAATAAAATGCTGTTAGTTGGAGCAAAAACACAGTTTTTATTCGGGTTCACTGATTACTGTAATGTGAAATTGGGACTTTCCAGTAGAGAGAATTGTTGTCTTGCTGCTATGGCAGTGTTTTTTTTCTGTAAATGGATGGAAGATGTATGGACTCTAAGAACTGCACTTCTTTAGGCTGCTCTATGGTCTGAGTTAATACGCTGGAGGTTAAATTCCTTTTTATGTATTTTCAATTTGAATGCTCATCTGTGGGATTGTCACCAAATGAACAATGTCTTCAGCCCCTCGGTTAATGTTTCGAAGCAGCTGATTTTCTTTTTCAGCTGATCAAATATATTTAGGTGATCTACAACAATGTATTTAGGCTATCATACATAATCGTCATTTAATTCTAGTCTACTCCTCCACAAAAGCCATAAGTAAGTACATGCACCTTCCAAACAAATACATTAATCTTCCTAATTCATGAACTAAGGAAATGAAATTCATGTACTTTAGATGAATTAAGTGTATGAACTCTCTCTTTTTTTCGTGATAAGTGAATTAAGTCTAAGTTGATTTGGGTGTGGTTATCTGATATGAGTGCGGATTTAGAGGTAGGTTCCTTAATGGTCTAAATTTTAAGATATGGGGATACAGATCCAGATTAGGATACAAGTGCATTTCTTTTTAGTGTAACATCTTCGAGGTCTTTGTGATACTAGAGTGTTCAGTGTTTCACATCTCACTATGATTATATTATTTTGCTTGTCCCGATTCTTGGTTTTTCCTTAGTCCAGAAGGGAGTTTCATGTAGAAAATCTTGGTGTTCTTATTTCTTTTTTTACTCGTTATTCTACCATGATAATTTCTGTGGATATTTCATGGTTCCCAACATTTTTTCGGATAATTGGCATTGAAATTGAGAAGGAGTGACGAGGCATAGAAAAACAGGATTAAAAATAAAAAAAATCCTATTCTCTTTTGTTACATTTCAGATGTTTTGCAGACAATGAAGTTTCTGCATTGCATTTAGGTTGCTAAGAGTTAAGATCACTATTATAAATGTACCAAAGCCTACATTACTTATTGATTATCAAAAAGCAATCCAGGGCCTACTCTTCATAGATGAATGCCGACTCAATCCATTCCTATTATGCAGGAGTATGAGGGGATTGATGTTGGGCTGGCTTTGGAGTAATTTGTCCATCAAGCTATTCTGGGGGTAGGGAAGCAATCTAGTAGTTGTTTTCAGGGTATGTGACACCCCACAAATCGACTAATGATGAGCCAACAGATTTCCTTTTGGGATGATGCTAATCTTCCATAGGCTTCCGCTTCAGTAAGACGAGAATCCCTTGCCTCTCTTTGTATTTGAATCAATTAAAGACTTGTGAATCACAACGATATTAGGAAAGGGATTAAAAACTAGGAATTTCAACCCCTACATTCCATGGTGGAAAGCTTTAATGAATGAGACCATATAATGTGGCTAAAAGCAAGTATAGAATGGTTTGATGGGTTAAATTTTGACAAAGTGAAATGTGAGGCAGTTTCTGTTTCGGACAGTAAGATTTAGCCAGCTCAGTGACACAAAGTGAAACATGAAGTTCTGGAAATACTGGTTTCTCTAGGTATACAACTTTTCTGAATCTTCAAGATCCCATTTGACATTGAGGATGTCAAGTTACATCACTACTGTTTTCTTTGGGTGACTATATTATCTGAGACTCTAGTGGTTTCTTGTTGCTATTTAACTTGTTTTCCATTTGGTGCATGGGAGCACAAGCCCCAATGGTGCTTGTAGCTTTGATCCATATGTAACTGTATATATGCCTTCGCTGGCTGTAAGTGTTTTTAGTTGGTCATCTCCTATAAGGAATCAATGCTATTTCTTATTTCTGATGGAATTTCTGATTGTCCAGACCTCCAGGACTCCAGTTGCAGTTCAGTGAATTCTCTCAAGGGTTCTTTAAACATGGACAGAAAGGAGGACACTTTGTTGCCTGAGATCTCCCCAACTGCTTCTCCTCAGCCCTTTCTCCCTCTTCTGGCACCTTCTCCGTGGGCACCTTTTACAAACAGCACTTTACCAAAATTATCGGGTCTGGTTCAGTATTTAATTAAAATGATAATCTCTTAGGTCTGAGCAAGATCAAAATTTTAAAATTTGTGGTTACTTCAAATTTTAGAGCAATTTAGAGTTGATAAACTAAATACAGCTCAGATAGATCTTGATTTGCTGTCACCTCAGTCAGTGACTCTTCCTTTCATACTCTTCAGGACTCTGTACGCTGAAATTTGATGCTGTGGAAAGAATGATGGGTGTGACATCAATTGATTGTGTTGCTCCATTTGCGCAGTATCTGGCTAATGTCATGTGTTGCCCACAACTGGAAGCAACTCTTGTTATTCTTATTGGGCAGTCTAGTAAATTCACAAATATGCTTGCTTTAAATGGCACATTTGCAAAGCATTGCCTTTCAGATTTTCAGCAAATTCTGGTGAGCCAGGGTGCCAATGATACTTTACAGCACATATGCTCTCTCCATCCATCAAATCTGACAGAAGGTTCTTGCCCAGTCAAAGATGTTCATGAGTTTGAAACTACAGTGGACTCATCTAGCCTACTTGCTGCCTGTGGGAAGATTGACCTTGTGAATGAATGCTGTGAGCAAACTTGCCAAAATGCTATATCAGAAGCTGCTAAAAAACTTGCACTAAAAGCATATGATCTTCTGAGCACGGAAGGTGCTGAGGTGCTGACTGACCACTCAACTAGGGTTAATGATTGCAGAAGTATTGTACACCGTTGGCTGGCAAGTAAACTTGACCCTAATGGTGCAAAAGATGTTCTTAGAGGACTATCTAATTGCAAAAATAATAAAGGTGAGGAATACATACAAGTCCTTTTTCTTATGCTCATTGCTTATTCATTCTTCATTATATATGTTAAGTTTTTCATTGATGATGAAAAAGATCATATGAGGAAGCATGTACAGTAGCTTGAGATGGTTTTCTATTTTCTACTGACCTTTTGCTATGAATGTGCTAACAGGAGAATAGGCATATTTTTCACGTGTTGGAAACATAATTAGTAAATAAAGGGTGTCTCTTGAATAGCTTAAACTTTTAGTTGAGATGATCACATACTTCAACATGTTATCAATAGTACCAGAGCAGATAGAGGTCTCGGTTTGAGTCTCACCACCATCCATTATTGAAAAAAGAATTTCCTCATGATCGGATCATGTAAAAGAATCAGGCCCACACGTGAAGTGGTGTATTGAAAACATAACTAAATAGCCACTCCAGCTAATTTGGGTTGAGGTATAGTTGATTGAACATGGTTTCAAATTTCAAAATGGGGCTATGATGGACATCTGTTTTTATCAATTTAGTTGGGAGGGTTTCAAAAGGGACTATGGTGGACATCTGTTTCTATCAATTTAGTTGGGAGCTTTTTCTAAGAAAATAACCTTCTTAGGATGTCTATAATATGTAGTCTAGAATTGGTATTTGTTATAAATCAATGGAATTACACTTTCCTATTAACGACTATAAATCTTTTTATCATTAATTTTCTTTGGTAATTAATGGTGAATAGTTCTTCAGTAGTTTGGGCTCTAGGAGAGAGAGAGAGCGAATGCTTCTGACTGTGTACTTCCTAGTCAAATGTTAATTGCCCTTCATGCTGTTTGAAGGAGAAAAAAAGGAGAAGGAAGGCAGATTTTTGCTTTCCTGTCATTTCTTACTTGGAATGTTCTCTAAGTTAGTTTTAAGCCACTCCATTTTAATCCTAAACCAGGTTGGACAAGTACCTGTTCATTTAGTTAGTCTCTTCATGTCCTTCAAGTGTCACACCAACCAAGCATGTTTGTACTTATATGATTATCCTTGAGATCACTTGTGTTAGCTACTCATCTTACCAAAATTGTCATGGACTCATGCACTCATGCTTGCTAAAGGGACTAGAATCTCTTGTATTGGTTTTTGTCATTTTCTATCCTGGGTATAATATAGTTATAAAATTAGCAATCTGTTTTCCTCCCCTTCAGTGTGCCCTCTGGTATTCCCAAATACGAGCCATGTTACAAAAGCTTGTGGAGATGGGATGAATAACCAAACAGCATGCTGTAATACCATTGAGAGCTATGCCTCTCACTTACAAAGGCAGAGTTTTGTAACCAACTTGCAAGCTTTGGATTGTGCTGCTTCACTTGGACTCAAGTTACTGAAAGCCAATGTTAGCAAAAATATATACAAACTTTGTCACATTAGCCTCAAGGACTTTTCTGTGCAAGGTAAGTTATTATTTAAATGCCACTTTTTGAGCATTTTGCTGCCTTCAAATCTACCAAGCTAACTTGAGATTTCTCTTTTGTCATATCCATCCGTTGTGGGTTCTCTTCATATGATTGCAACAGTCGCACCCGAAGGTAATTTACGTACTTGTGTATTTTTTAATTCATCTCCATGCCCTGTGTTTTCTTCCGTCCTTTATTTATCACTAGAATTTGAAGCATCTGCTATACCGAAAGAAATATAATTTTGAAACTCCCTCCCCACCTCCTGCTTCCTCTAAATGACTTATGTTGAAGTAACAGGTATTCAATTATGGGACATGGAAAAAAGTTGGTTAAGAATTAAGATATTCAATTACATGATAATGGATTAAAATAATACTATTAGTTAATATTGCACTGGATGTATTTTATTGAAGATCAATGTCTTGGACAAAGGAGGCAACTTTTGAATGTAAAGTAGTCCACAGTGGCTGTGTCTATTGGGTTTGGAAATTACAATACTGTCGTTTCATGCCTGAGAGAAGAAATCTACATTTTTTCTTGGAAAACATTGTTTTTTTCATATTACTACATGCATCAAACTGTCAAATTAGTACATGGTAATTTTCCTCCTTTGGATGAGGTTCCTTGTGTGTAGTATCATGTATTTTGCCTATGTCAGTTTCTTTGTGATAGTCTTAATTAATTAGTTATTTTCTTGCTCTTCTTGTGGGAGTAGTTTCTGGGTGTCTTTTGCCTAGTCTACCATCAGATGCTGTACTTGACCAAAGTTCGGGGATCAGCTTCGTCTGTGATTTAAACGATAACATTCCAGCCCCTTGGCCATCTCTCTCTCACTTACCAGTTTCGTCATGCAATAAAAGTATGTCAGATCTCTTGCTTTTTATTATATCCAGTGGCCAAAGTTTATCTTCTATTCTTCTTACATAACTAACTGCTGGTCTTTATTACGACTTTCTGCTATTGCAGCTATGAAAATTCCTGCGCTTCCTGCGGCAGCATCTGGCCAGATCAGTAAGACTATCTTACCTGTCTCATTTACAGTTTCATAGTATGCTGGTTTCTTTTTGTGCTTCTATTAATAATAATAATAATAATAATAAGTTTAAACTTCTCCGGATATGGACATGAGGGGTTAAAGAAAATTTGGAAGCTAAAATAGTTTTCAGTTTCACATCATATTTCTTGATGGATTCATTTATCATTGTTAAGTCCCTCGTTGGTTGTGGAATGAATTGTGGTCTCCTTATATGACTTTTGACAATCCTTTTCTTATGAGCTTGCTTTGGGATAAAGTTAGGCCAGTTACCATATCTTAACATGGTATGAGAGTCAGACCCATCGATCCTTGTTGTGTTTCTCAATGTTGTGCCTCCGTGATCCATGTTCTACTTGAATCTTGAGCATGTAGGGGAGTGTTAGCTCCCATATCGGTTGAGAGAATGAGTTGTTGTCTCCTTATATTGTTTGGGGCAATCCTCCCTTCATGAACTAGTTTTTGGGGTTGAGTTATATGTGTAGTTGTATAAGATACAAGGATTGTGATTGGGCAATATTTTTGAGTATTAGAAGTTGCAACAATAGCTAAATGTTGATTGAAGCAAGTGATTGGAGTAAGAATTGGAATATTTGTAAAGAAAAGTGAACTTATTCCCCCAAGGCCTAGCTTGAGTGGCAAAAGGTGGAGGATTTGTGGCTTAGGTCACAGGTTCAAGCCCTACACCATGCAAAGCGAAGTCCGATATTTAAGTGAAGGGCAGAGGGGCGGGCCCATTATCCACCGAGTTTAGAAGGCTGTGATTGGTCCAAAAGGCGGGTCACAGACGGATTTTTCGATTATCAAAAAAAATAAAAATCCGGCTATACAAGTGGAAAATCATTATCTTGCATATTTTAGTTGAAAGAAACATGAAGATTTACTCTCCGTTTCAATTTATTTGTTTTACTTTCCTTTTTAGTCCGTTTTTTAAAAGAATGTCTCTTTTCCTTTCCTTTTTTTTTGATGACAAGGGAAACCCGCAGCTGCTACCCTTTGGGTGCGCACAGGGTAAAACCCCCGCTCCTATGCAATAGCTCGCAAACCACATAGGAGAGGTAACCCGCACTAGGCAAGTCCGGTGCGACGAGCTCGACCCAGAAGGCAAACCCCTTGCTTTCGCTGGCAAGGGGTTTCGAACTTGAGACCTCCAACATGGAAGTTCCAAGCCCAAACCACTGTGACACCCCGAAGGGCCTCTCTTTTCCTTTTTGGCACTCTTCAATTCTAACTTTCCACGTGGCATAGTTAAGACCTCAAGATTGCAGGGTATTTTACTACATTCAACATATCTTTACTTTAAGACCACAATATTAAAAAGCTTCTTTAATTATTTGTCCACTTTTGAATTGGCACACCTATTAAGAAAACAATGATTGGCGTGGTGAGTTTACCATTTTATCCCTATTAATTATGAAGTGGATGAATTAAAAAGTTAAGATTTTCAAGAAGTTCTACCTTTTCATAATTAATTAATTGAGGGCATAATAGGTAAATTTTTTTTTATCCTTTTTTGATTTGTCAAAATGGATAAGTAAAAAGGAAAAATTGGACAAGTAATTAGGGACAGAAAGATACCATTTTTTAATATGTACTCCCTCCGTCCCATATTAGATGTGCATCTTACTAAAGTCTAAAAGTATTTGTCCCATATTACTTGACCACTTACTAAATCAAGCTAGAATTAAGGGAAAAGGGTAAAAAATGCCCTTAAACTATGTGAAAGGAACAAAAATGCCCTCCGTTTGTAGTTTGGTCCATAAATGCCCTTTCTGTCAATATTTTGGTCCAAAAATGCTCTTATTGTTATTTTGGGTAAAATGCTCATTTTTTCAAATAAATATATTATTTATTTTCTTTTCAATATATTCTATTTCTAATAATATTTTTTAAATTAGCAAATGTTTATCTTACTTCAATTCAAGAAAAAATTAAAAATGAAAATATTTCTTATTTTATTATAATTATATTTTATCGTTATATAAATATAAATTAATGATGGATATACTATGATCTTATATATATGACATATATTATC
>JAJOOO010005811.1:0-16976 GCA_029582685.1 Solanum piurae
GCCGAGTGGTTGCGCGATGCAGTGTTGGATTTCCCAAAGTTATAGACCTGGAGGATGCTGAAGGCCAAGGCAAAAGGGTGATGGAATTGACCAAAGGGCGAATCGCCGAGTGGATCGGCGAGCCCGACTTACTTCGCCGAATGACTCTTCGCAGCACATTTTTGGCGACTATAAATACATTTTTGAACATTTAGTTTAGTATGATATTTTCATTACCTCTAATTTTCAGTTTGGAATTGTAATTATTCTGAGTATTGAGACAAGTTTTCTCTAGTTTTTCCTAAGCTTTGGAGAATTGAAGTTTTTCACTTTTGAGAAATTTGAAGTGGGTCTTTGAGATTCTTCGACTTGGAAAATTGTAAAGACGAAATTGATCTTACCCAGTTGATGGAAACTCAATTTGGTAACGATTTTTATCTTTTTATGATTTTTGTCTAAAACCCCAATTCTTGGGGTGTGATTATGTGATTATGGGCTGATTTAGTTTATGGGTATTGCTAATTGTTAGTTTAAGCCAATTTTTGCCAAACCGGGGAAAGTCTGAGTACCCCGGTAGCATGGGTCTTATGGGTCTGAGTCTAATTGAGTTTGTGTATGTTTTGATTCTATTTTTGGGGTCTGCGGGGTTGATTTTGGAAGTCGAGGTAGAAAGTAGGCACGTTAGGCCATTTGGCGAGCTAGGTCGAGCTCGCCGAACTACTATCGCCTTTAATTTCTTGAAAATGATGAGTTTTGGTTATGTAACCTTTGGCGAGAAGCCTGAGTTTATCGAGTGTACTCGGCGACTCATCGAAAGTCTTCTTTGATCACCCTTTCTGAGCCCCTATCCCCTAAAATATATTATAACTTTTGGCGAGCTTGTCTGTGCTCGCCGAATGCTGTCGGCGATTCGACGAAAGGCCCCTTCCATTGTCGACATGCCATTTGTTTAGAAAAAAATTTGAGCCAATCCTTTCGGCGAGCCCAATCTGGCTCGCCAAACTGATTCGGCGACTCGCCGATCGAATCAGCGAGTCTGTCTGCAACTGTTTTTCTGCAATTTTTCTTGAACTGTTCTTAACTTTTTATGATGTTTTTGCAGACATGGCTAGAACCAACCTCGACATGTCACCCCGTAAAAGAGTGTGGGGTATAGTGATTAATGAAGGGGCATCAAATCCCTCCAAAAAGGGAAAGACAACACCTTCTAATAGAGGCAAGGAGAAGGGCAAGAAGCCCATGTCTGAGGCTCTAGATCACAACTCTGGCAGCGAGGGAGAGTCCTTTGACTCTCAAGCTGCATTCTCCGAGCCAGATGATGATCAACCTTTACAGTCCAGGCGAGCAGAGATCTGTGCTAGGTTTCTCCTAGACGCATCGAGAGCTCCAGAGGCCACCCCTCCTACAGTAGATATAGTGCCAGCTCCGGCACCAACTATGGCCCCAGTGCCCCCAGTACAGGTCCCTTCTCTTAGGATACTCAACAGATTAAAAGTTGATGGGTTGCGGACTATTCTTGAGGAGAAGCTGCTTCCCACAGAGGGCTTAGTGGGTAGATACTTCGCCATGAGGGACACACTTCAGTTTCACCAGTTCGTGCAGTTCACTAGGCCCCGAGGCCCCTATATTCCTACATGGGTCCGGGAGTTCTACACAACATATGGTGAGTTGGTGCCCAAGGGAAAGAAGAAGGCCAGTGCTTTCAGACCGATAAAGTCTGTCATGGTCCGGGGGACGGAATTAGGATGCAATAGCGATCACATTAATATTGTACTCGACAAGGCCCTAGGTTCTACACTTGCATATGAGGGCTTGCCTACTACTCAGTCCCTGGATGACTTAAAGAGTTGGCTTGCACCCTTGATTTCTGATACCACCCTGAGGTGGATCGAGGAAAGAGCTCCCATCGAGAAGAAGGACCTGAATATTACAGCTCGGTACTAGTTCGGGTTCATCAGCAACTCTATTATTCCCTCGCAGAACGAGTCCATCCTTCGCCATCCAAATGCAGCCTGTCTTGGATCCATAATAGCCAGGAAGACGATCAACATGGAATTATCATTGAGCATGGCCATGCGGGCCAAACAGAACCAGATGTCCCTTCCATTCCCAGTGTTAATTACAGAGCTGTGTCGGTGTGCTGGAGTTGCTCGTGATGAGATGAGAGATATTGAGGTCACTCTCACATCTTCCACAGACATCTGGTGTATAAAGGCACTCACACACGGGAGGAGGCAGACAGAAGGAGAGCAGCTCTGGTGGACACATCCCTGGAGATTGATGTTGAGACGATTCCTGTAGAGGCACATTTGCCTACTCCGACCTCCGGACCTTCAGTTACACCTGCTCCCACTTCTTCCTCCCAGGCTCCTGGTACTGCTGCCACTTCCCAGCCTGCCAGGATTACTCAGGCTATGATCTTGAAGATGGGCATTTAGCCCGTTCTGCGGATGTGAGGGCTACTCGGTTGGAGGATGCGGTACCATGGATGATTGAGAGTGCTATCCTAGATGCACTTACTCCCCTACGAGAATCTATTGACACTCTCACAGTGAGAGTAAAGACTTGTGAGAGTAGACAAGGGAGACTTCAGATGTGACGACTTTGAAAGCCGAGGTAGCTGATTTGAGAAAGGATGTGGAGTACTTGAAGTCCATCGACTTCACTTCACTTCACTTCTAGAGGCAGTTGATGATGTGGATGCCCTGACGACTTTTGAGATTCCTTCGGCCACCACTGGAGACGTACAGATGGATGACATAGCAGCTAATGAGTCGGAGGTAGAGACCGACGGGGAGAAGATAGAGGTGCCGGAGGAGACCATCTATGGAGACCTGCCTAACCTTGAGGAGATGATTGTACAGTCAGTGATTCAGACATCGCTGACAAAGACATCCATGGCAGGCCCTAGTGGATCGTGTGCTGCTGATGTGACACCGGGCACTGATGCCCCAACAGATGGAGCGACTGTGTAGTCAGGATCTTCTTTACCTCCCTATCTGTCACTTTTATTGATATTTAGTACTTTATTGCATTTGAGGTAAAATTGCTTTTTATTTGTGGTGGGGTAAGGTATTTCCATACCTACCTCTTGTTATTGCTATTTTTGTTCCTATATTGGGTTTTGTGCTGTAATTTATGTTTTGACACTTTTTTGTGGATGTTTGAGCTTGTGGCTCCTTGTTGTAATTGCAACTGATTTTTGGACCCTTCTAAAAAAATTTGACACCTCTTGAATGTGTTTGAATGTGGTTGTTCTTTTGCAAATTTGAGTGTCGGTCATGATCAATACCGATGACTTGAATAGTTCTCTAAATCGAACAAAATGAATGTATGGCTACGACGAGGCCAATTGAAGTTGAATAGGCAATATGTGAACTTTTTGCATCTCATTGTGACTAGCCGATTATCGATTTGTGTCTCTTGTGATGAACATTGCACACTAGCAAAAGTGTGGAGTCTTGTTTGATATTGTTGCCAATGCCTTGTGTGATGATCTTACCGTGAACCATGTGTGATGACACCTAGAATTTGCCCCGTTGGTTTGGTTGTCTAAGTGATGCAAGTTCTTGAAATGATCTTAGGCAATAATTTTAAAGAGTGAAACAATTTGACATTATACCTCTTTTGTGGCCAACCTTGTGAGTGTGTGAATTTTGCTTGAACACCCTTTGAGCCTTACCCTCTTTCTTGGAAGAAACTTGAAGCAATTATGACCTTTGTTTATCCATTCACCCATAATCCTCATGAAGTGTGGTGTTTGAATAGCCAACTTAGGCCAAAAGGCTAAGTTGGGAGTGTGGTGAAAACAGAAGGTAACTCAAGAAGTGCAAAGAAGTCCCCCTTGATCCATGATCTTGAGAAAGATGGAACCCCTCCATACAAAAAAAAAAATGAAAAGGAAAATAAAAATGAAAAAGAAAAAGAATGAAAAAGTTGTGGAATAAAGTTGTGAAAGTTGTAAAACAAATGGGGTGTCCGGTATTCCATGGAAAGTTAATAATGGGGTGAATTTTGAGCATGAATGAGAATGATGAAGAAAAGGAAATGAAGTGTTGTTCATACCACATTTCATCAGTATAGCAGCCACTGAGCCTAAATAATCATACCTTTACACTCAGCCCCGTTACAAGCCTTGAAAAGACCTTTTTATCTTGAGTGAGCTGAAACAAATATTAGTTGGAAAATAAGGGCAAACCTATGGGTGGAGTCATGCATGTGTTCTTTGTGAGAGTTGTATGTGATTTCGGAACTATAAAGTGTTGAACAATTGTGTGAATATGGAATCATTCTTTGTGTGAGGGAATTTGAGTACCTTTGTTGAGCTTGAACTTGCATTTGAAGCAAGAATTGTGAACTTGAGAATATTTGGTAATGGTGAGTCACAACTTGAACCTTTGAGTGCACAATTGATCCTTGCATAAGTAAGTTGAGTCTTGTTGTGTGCATTCATGATTGAGTCTTGTGTAGCACTGTTTGAGACATCCTTTTTGAACTGCTGAACTTGAGTTTTACTTAAGGACAAGCAAAAGCTTAAGTTGGGGGTGTTGATGAGTCCGAGATTTGGACTCATTTAGGTCTTTATTTGTATAGATTTAGTGTCCTCAAATGCTTATTTTGTGCCAATAACTGATGTAAAACCCTTGATTTCCATGTATTTGGATTGAGGAACAAATCAAGGACACTAATTTGCAAAAAGGAACGAAGCGAGCTGAAAGAATGAAGAAATGTAGGCCTGGTGATCGCCAAGTCCACTTGGTGAGTCACCGAATGGCTACTTGACCGCCTAAAGTTCCAGTGTGCCAAGCCCTGAAGAAAGAACCAAGTTGGCGAGAGAAAGGAGCAGTCGGCGGATCATCGAGTGGTTCCGCGTTGCAGTGTTGGATCGCCCAAAGTTACAGACCTGGAGGATTTTGAAGGCCAAGGCAGAAGGACGATGGAATTGACCAAAGGGCGGATCGCTGAGTGAATCGACGATCCCTACTTACTTCACCGAGTGACTCTTCGCAGCACATTTTTTTGCGACTATAAATACATTTTTGAACATTTAGTTTAGTATGATATTTTCATTACCTCTAATTTTCAGTTTGGAATTGTAATTATTCTGAGTATTTAGACAAGTTTTCTCTAGTTTTTCCTAAGCTTTGGAGAATTGAAGTTTTTCACTTTTGAGAAATTAAAAGTGGGTCTTTGAGATTCTTCGACTTGGAACATTGTAAAGACGAAATTGATCTTACCCAATTGATGGAAACTTAATTTGGTAACGATTTTTATCTTTTTATGATTTCTGGCTTAAACCCCAATTGTTGGGGTGTGATTATGGGATGATTTAGTTTATGGGTATTGCTAATTGTTAGTTTAAATGTTGTTTAGAAGTGATTTCAATCATTAATTATGGTTCAATTTACGAGTTGTAGTTGCAAATGCAGTTCTACCCTTGTGCTTTTGATTTGCTCTAGAGAGAGGTTTTAAAACTAAGATTATTGATTGATGATCAGTGGGTATTGGGTTGTCATGGGTTCATCTCGAGAGAGTTAATCCTAAACCCTTTTCCACACATTCAGCTCGAGAGAGTGAATGGACTAAAGCGTAGGTTGTTCTTATGTTGCATGCTTGTTGATGTTCGAGAGAAATAAACTTGATTCAAGGTAAATTATTTGAGAGAAAGTTTACCTCCTCTATAGTCTAGCATATTCACTAATATACAACTATTTCCTAACAGTTGTATTTACCCATTTGTCTACATTAGCCTATAATCGAATCACATCCCAAGAACCCATCTCATTATTGTTATTTCGTGTTGTTTGTTGCTGTTGTAGTTGATAATTAAAACCAAAACCCCCTTATTTGGCATTCGTGTCACCCCTTGATTTGAATTATGTTTTCATTCGATAATGTCTATTCCTATGACTGACTTGATCATGTTCACACTTTCCTATTGAATCTTAAACACGTATCGCTCCCCGTGGGATTCGACTCCAACTCATTTAGTTGAGTTTTATACTGACTAGCAATCGTTGATACTTAGAATTGGATGAAGTATCTTTGAAATGTTAAATCAGTGAATAAGAGGGTTCTCCCGATATGATTATCGGTATGTTGAAAGTCTGTCAACTTGATGTTTATGCTTTACTTTATCCTTGTGCTACTTTGTCTTTTGTGATACCATTTGTGGCTATGAGATTTGATGTGCTTCTTGATGTGTTGTTAGATCCTTTTTCTGTCTCTACTCCTGTTGGTGATTCAATTGTGGCTAATAGGGTCTATAGAAAGTGTCCCGTTTCCTTATCCCATAGAGTTACTCTTGTTGATTTGGTAGAGCTTAATATGCTAGATTTTGATGTTATCCTTGGTATGGATTGGTTGCACTCTTGTTATGCTTCTATTGATTGTAGAACCCGTGTAGTCAGATATCAGTTTCCAAATGAGCCTGTCCTAGAGTGGAAGGGGGAAATTATATCTCTCGAGCTGAATATGTGGGAGAGGGTTTAGGATTCACTCTCTCGAGCTGAACCCACGACAACCCAATAACCACAGACTATCGATTCAGTAGTTTTGGATTTAAAACTTCTCTCTCGAGCAAGTAAAAAACACGAAGATAAAATTGTATTTGCAACTACAATCCCATTAAATTCAAACACAACTATTGAACAGAATCACCTCTAAACAGCTAATAAACAATCAATTAACACTACCCAGCAGTAAATTCAACCCATATTCACAAAATCACACCCCAAGAATTGGGGTTTTAGCTAGACATAGTAAAGAGATAGAAATCGATACCGAAAAGTGTTTCCATCAAATGGGTAAGATAAATACTGTCTTTACACACGTCAAGGATAAAGAATCTTCAATACCCACTTCCAATCGCTTAGAAAATGCAAATCTTCAACTCTTCAAAGCTAAGGAAATTTATCTCCAAAAACTAAGTTCTAAAACTGAGTAATTCTAAAAACTGATTTTCTGAAATGTAGAACTTGATACTAAACTAAAACTTCAAACAAGTATTTATAGTTGTCAAAAAGTGTGTTGCGAAGGATCACTTGGCGCAGTTAGTCGGGATCGCCGATCCACTCGACGATCCGCCCTTTGGTCTAGTTCATCGCTTTTCTGCATTGTCCTTCAGCAACTTCAAGTTCTGTAACATTGGGCGATGGAGTACTGTATCGCAGAATAGTTTGACGACTCACCGACTGCTATTTTATCTCGCCGACTCGATTTTCTCCTTCAGAGCTTGGCACACTGGAACATTAGGTGAGACCATAGCCATTCGGTGACTCACCTAATGGCTTAGGCGATCCTCAGGCTGTCTATTCTTCATTCTTTACAACTGTCTTGTTCCTTTCTGCCTAATAGTGTCCATGCTTAGTCTCTAACTCCAAATACCTGAAACTCAAGGATTTTCATCAGTTATTGAGACAAAATATGCATTTGAGGACACTAAATCTATCAAAATAAAGCCCTAAAAGAGTAAAAATCGTGGACTCATCAACACCCCAACTTAAACTTTTGCTTGTCCTCAAGTAAAACTCAAGTTCAGCAATTCAATAAAGATGTCTCAAACAGTGCTACACAAGACTCAATCATGAATGCACACAAAAAGTCTCAACTTACTTGTGCAAGGATCAATTGTGCATTCAAAGATTCAAGTTGTGACTCACCATTACCAAAGAATCTCAAGCACACTATACTTGCTTAAAATGCAAGTTCAAGCTCAACAAAGGTAATCAAATTCCCTCACAAAAAGAATGATTCCATATTCACTCAATGGTTCAATCAATTTAAGTTCCTTAGTCAAGATCAGCACTCACACTCACAAAGATAAACACAATCCATAATTTCACGAGGTTTTCCCTTATTTTCCAATCGACTTTTGCTTTAACTCATTCAAGACCAAAAAGGTCTTTTCAAGGCTTATAATGGGGCTGAGTGTAATGGTATGATCATTTAGGCTTATAGGCTGAAAATCCTCATGAAATGTGATGTGAACAATACCTTCTTTCCTTCTCTTTATCATTTTCATTCAAGCTCAAAAGTCACCTCTTATTCATCTTCCATGAGTCATTGGGAACCCCATTTTGTATTTCCACAACTTTATTTCACAAATTTTTCTTTCTTTTTCTTTTTCAATCTTTTCTTCTTTTCTCTCTCTTTTTTATATGGAGGGGTTCCATTTTTCTCAAAACATGGGCACAAGGGACTTCTTTGCATTTACTTGATTTGCCTTCTCTTTTCACCACACCCCCAACTTAGGCTTTTGGCCTAAGTTGACTATTCAAACAAACCACAAATCATGAGGATTATGGGTAATGTGTCAATAAAAGGTAGCAATGTTATCAAGTTTCTTCCAAGAAAAGGTTAATGTTCAAAGGGTGCTCAAAAGAGGTTCACACACTCACAAGGTAAGCCACAAGAGAGGTATAATTTCAAATTGGCTCACACTCTTTAAAGTTATCTAAGATCATCTCAAGAAATTGCGTCACTTAGTCAACCGGACCAACGGGGAAAATTTTAGGTGTCATCACACATGGTTTACAATAAGCTCATCACACAAGGAATTGTCACCAAAGTCAAACAAGACTCCACACTTTCGCTAGTGTGCAATGATCATCACAATAGACTCAATTCAATACTTGGCTAGTCACAACGAGATGCAAAGAGTTCACATATTGTCTATGCAACTTCAATTGGCCTCGTTGTAGCCGTGCATTCATTTTTGTTCGATTATGAGCACTATTCAAATCATCGGTATTGATCAAAACCGCTACTCAAATTTGCAAGAGAACAGCCACATTCAACACATAAAAGAGGTGGCAAATTTTTTTCGAAAGGGTCAAAAATCATTTACAATTAAAAATAAGGAGCCACACGCTCAAGCATCCACAAAAGTAGTGTCAATACAATTATAGATTTCAACCCAAATATTTAAACAAAATGGAGTCACAAAAGATGGGCCTCACCCCACCACAAATAAAAATATTTGTCCTCAAATGCAAATAAAAACATCCACAAGTCAAAATAAAGTAAGGCAGAGATGGAGGTAAAGAGAGGGTCCTGTCTACACAGTCGCTCCATCCGTTTGGGCATCAGTGCCCGATGCATCACTCTGAGTCTGAACATCATTTCTCGGGATCACCTCAGGAGGAACGACAGTGCCAAATCCACTAGGGGTTGTTACGTGCGAGTCCTCCAGAAAGACATGCATAGCTGCACATAATCCCTGGCCAAATGAAGGAACATTAGGGTCTCTGATAGTGGTCTTCCTGTTATAAGTGGACCTCTTTCCCTTGCCTTTTCCACCCGTTGTGGGAAGTTTCGTAGCTTTGTCTCTGGATATAGCTACATCTTCATTTACCGTAATCCCCTTAGCCTTCTCTTGGACTGGTATTATTCTTTCAGTTGTTTTTGATCTAGTCATGTCTGCAAAACCTCGAGAAGAAGTTAGGAAATATCCAAACAAACACATAGAGAATTAGGCGCAGATAGATTCGACGAAATAGTTGGCGGGTCACCGAATTGCTTTGGCAAACTGGGTTAGCCCGCCTAAAGTTACAGTGTAAGAAGGGATTAGGGGTGCAGACACACGGAGATCAAGAAGACTTTCGTCGAGTCGCCGAGTTCCTTCGGCGACCTCAGGCTTCTCGTCGAAAGTTACAGACTCCAACAACACATTTAGCATGAAATTAATGGCGAGATAGGGACACTAGGCGAACCGCCGAGTGGTTTGGCGATCTCAACCTAGATCTCCAAACGACCCAACGTACCTACTTTCAACCCAACTTCTCGAATTCTACCCTGCAACCCCCGAAAACAAAATCAACAGATGCTCTAGTGAAATTAAAGTATGCCCCATGACACCCAATCATAACCCCACGAAATTTACTTCATTGTAAGCACAAGACTACGGGATTTCGACAATCAAAACAATACAGGCAAGATTATCAACTTAAATAAGGTATTCAAACATACTAATTCTATCAAAGAGGCCCAACACATGAAAATACGATAAGATCATTGCAAATAAGTACAATTTTGATAAAATAAACTCGGGGTTTGGAAAACCAACCTTTGATGCCGATTAAATTAATATTGAAATGTTAGGCGGCAATGTAATCCAACTCCGAGCACAAATCAACGCTAAAAATACTCTAAAAATGCAAGAAATATAGAAACTAGAGTGTGGATGTGAGTTTGTGAAGATGAAAAGTGAGGGAAAGTGAATGAATTTGAAACTTTTAAACCTTTGGCTTGAAAACCCTTCCAGTTCTCGCCCATTCGGCAACATTAGTCGTACTCACCGAGACACTCGACGACACGCTGAGTAGTCATTCACCTCGCCGAACTTTACAGGACCTCCAGTTATTGGGGGGTCCAAACGGCGATCTCCATCGGGATCGCCAACCTCTTTGATGATTCACTGAATGGACCTGATGCTTGCCAATCTGCACTTTTCAAACACTTTCCACACTTCCACCTACATAATCAACACACCATTATTTTATCAAAACAAAATAAAGCAATAAGGGGTCCTGGGTTGCCTCCCAAGAAGCACCTTAGTTAACATCGCGGTATGACGTAAGTCCACCTTCAAACATCATTCTTGGGGTTATCCATAGTATCACTAGGCAAACCCCCTATTGTCTCGGGTTGAGATGAGATGATATATGACCCATTTGGGTCTCCAGCTGCTTGATCGACACTGAATGGGAGGTGACGGTCTGGATAAGGGTAGACACATCTTCTTTCATTTCCTTTAAAATATTGTTTGAACCTTCAACTTTGTTGAGGATACGAGAGAGCATATCCCCAAACTGACCACCTTCCGAATTTTTTGGCTTTTGGCGCTCGTGGGGAGGCACATACCTATTCTTCTCCCCATCCTTCCAATTCGGGTTATGGTCCCTCCATTCACAATCTCGATCATTCCAATCTTTATCCCTTGCCCAACCTTGGTTACCACCCTGCCTCAGGTAGTTTGAACGATAGCTACCACCTTGGTTGGCTAGGAAATTTACCTCTTCATTATACAAGGCATCAAACTTTGACTCATCCGGATTAGCACACCCGACACCCACGACATTTACACTTTGAGCACCAACTCCTATGACATTTTTAGACAAAATATCAAGTTGTGTCATGATCTTGGCCATGTTTTGGTCCCTCTCTTGGTCCTTCTCCAGTTGTTCCTTAGTTAACTTGAACGTGAGAAGGGAGACTTGGTCTTCACAGGTATACCACACCCTGTTTATGGTAGTCATGCCATCGAAGAGCTGAGCAACTATCACATAAGGTTGCTGCATCAAACCTCCTAGAGAGAGTTGGTTAGCAACACCCTTATTTATTGAATCCAGACTCCGGTAAAAATACTACAACAACATGTTATCAGGAAAGCCATGAGTTGGGCATTGAACCACCATTTTTTTCCATCACAGCCAAGTTTCATGAATAGGCTCGCCTTCTAAACGCTTGAAGCTCTGAATGCTGTCCCGAAGAGTCATCATCTTTGAGGGAGGGAAAAATTGCACTTGAAATGTGGTGACCAACTCCTCCCACGAAGTGATTGATTCACATGGAAATTCAGTCAGCCACTTGCTTGCCTCTCCTATCAAAGCGAATGGGAACAACCTCAACCAGACCGATTATTGGGAGATATTCTTGAGAAAGAATGGTCCGCATACATCCACGAAGTTTCTGATGTGCTCATGGGGATCCTCATGAGCCAAACCACTGAAAAGCCCTTTTAGTTGCGAGAGTTGCAACATAGTACTTGTGATGTGGAACACCGCATTCCCTTCAGCCAGAGGTAAGCGAATGGCACCAATACCGCCCATGAGATGGGGGTCATTAGCATGAAGCTCATTGACATCGTTGAGATTTCCGATGTCATTTGATGGCGTACTTGGCTGCCATTGCTTCCGTTTATGCTCTTACTTCCTGTTTTTAACACAAATAAGTAAAACAAAGATAAATATTAAGTAAGTAGAACTATCACTAACAAGAAAAAAAAAATTCTTGACTAAAAATTCTCAACTAACACCATTTTGATTTGAATAATCCGGGCGCTTCATCCAATACTAAGCGTCCACGGTCGTTCAATAGTAATATAACCCAACTAGTGAGTTGGGGTCGAGTCCCAAGGGAGCGGTTTGTAATTGAGAATCAATAGAAAAGCAAAAATGTGTTCAAGTTAATCATAGCTATAGACATTTATGAAGAAAAACATGATAAATTAAAGGGTGAAACAAGTATCAATTATCAAAGGGGGTTTTGTAAGCAATTATCAACTAAAATGACAACTAAAACGAAAATGCAAATATGGAGACGACATTCTTGGGATGTGATAGGATTATGGGCTAAAATACACAACTGGGTAGATGCTATTGATAGTAACTCGCTGCAAATTGGTAACAAGGCTAGACTTTAGTGGGGATAAATTTTCTCTCGAACAATTTACCCCGAATCAAATTGATTTGTCTCGAACACCAATAAGCGGCAATGAAGCATAACCTTCACCTTAGTCCATTCACTCTCTCGAGTTGAATGTTTGGGAGGGTTTAGGATTCACTCTCTCAAGCTGAACCCACGACAACCCAATAACCACAAATTATCGATTCAGTAGTTTTGGTTTTAAAACTTCTCTCTCGAGCAAGTAAAAAATACAAAGATAAAATTGTATTTGCAACTACATTCCCATTAAATTCAAACAGAACTACTGAACGAAATCACCTCTAAACAGAGAATAAACAATCAATTAACACTACCCAGCAGTAAATTCAACCCATATTCACAAAATCACACCCCAAGAATTGGGGTTTTACCTAGACATAGTATAGAGAGAGAAATTGATACCGAACAGTATTTCCATCAAATGGGTGCGATTAATATTTTCTTTACACACGTGAAGGATGAAGAATCCTCAATACCCACTTCCAATTGCTTAGAAAATGGAAATTTTCAACTCTTCAAAGCTAAGGAAATTTATCTCCAAAAACTAAGTTCTAAAACTGAGTAATTCTAAAAACTGGTTTCTGAAATGTAAAACTTGATACTAAACTAAAACTTCAAACAATTATTTATAGTTGTCAAAAAGTGTGCTGCGAAGGATCATTTAACGCAGTTAGTCGGGATCGCCGATCCACTCAGCGATCCACTCGGCGATCCGTCCTTTGGTCTGATTCATCGCCTTTTTACATTTTCCTTCAGCAACTTCAAGTTCTGTAACATTGGGCGATGGAGTACTGCATCACATAATCATTCAGCGACTCGCCGACTGCTCCTTTATCTCATCGACTCAATTTTCTCCTTTAGAGGTTGGCACACTAGAACATTAGGCAAGACCATAGCCATTCGGTGACTCGCCTAATGGCTTAGGCGATCTTCACACTATCTATTCTTCGTTCTTTTTAGTTGTGTTGTTCCTTTCTGCCTAATAGTGTCCATGCTTAGTCTCTAACTCCAAATACCTGAAACTCAAGGATTTTCATCAGTTATTGAGACAAAATATGCATTTGAGGACACTAAATCTATCAAAATAAAGCCCTAAAAGATTCCAAATTGTGGACTCATTAGTCCTCAAGGACCAACAACTCTTTGCAAAGTTTAGCAAATGTGAGTTTTGGCTAAGGTTCGTGGCTTTTCTTGGCCATATTATTTCTAGTATGGGTATTGAGGTAGATCCTGAGTAGATGGATGCAGTCAAGATTTGGCCTAGACCTTTATCCCTTTCAGACATTAGAAGTTTCTTGGGTTTGGCTAGTTATTACAGAAGGTTTGTTGAGGGGTTTTCTTTGATTTCCTCTCTAATGACAGCTTTAACTCAAAAGAAGGACAAGTTTCATAGGGTCCGAATTATGTGAGAAGAGTTTTTGAGAATTGAAAGATAGACTTACTTTTGCTCCGGTGTTGACTTTACCAAAAGGGACAAATGGTTTTGTTATTTATTGTGATGCCCCAAGAATTGGGTTAAGATGTGTACTTATGCAAAATGGTAAAGTCATTGACTATGCTTCAAGGCTGCTTAAGGTTCATGAGAAGAATTATGCTACTCATGATCTTGAATTAGCGGCAGTGGGTTTTGCCTTAAAGATTTGGAGGCATTATTTGTACGGTGTGCATGTAGATGTGTTTACAGACCACAAAAGTTTGCAATATGTGCTTAATCAGAAGGATTTGAATCTTCGCCAAAGAAGGTGGCTTGAGTTACTTAAGAATTATGATATGAGTGTTCTCTATCACCCCAGTAAAGCGATTGTAGTGGCGGATGCTCTTAGCCAACTATCAATGGGTAGTGTTATCCATGTTGAAGAAGAAAAGAAAGAATTGGTATGAGATGTACATAGATTGACCCGATTGGGTGTTCGGTTAATGGACTCCACCATGGGGGGTATTATGGTTTGAAATGGTTCATAGTCGTCTTTTGTGATGGATGTGAAAGCCAAACAATGTCTTGATTCGACTTTAGTAGAATTGAAAGAAGTAGTGCTTAAGAAGTCCATAGAGGCTTTCTCCCAAGAGGGAGATGGTGTACTTAGATATCAAGGTCATTTTTGTGTCCCCGATGTTGATAACTTAAGGGAACATATCTTGTCAAAAACCCATAGTTCTCGGTATTCCATTCACCTGAGAGCCACCAAGATGTACTGTGACTTGCGGGAGATCTATTGGTGGAATAGGATGAAGAAGGATATTGCAGGATTTGTGTCTAAGTTTCCTAATTGCCAACAACTGAAAGTTGAGCATCAGAAACCTGGAGGTTTATCCCAAAACATTAGCATTCCTACATGGAAGTGGGAAGATTTGAACATAGACTTCGTAGTTGGGTTGCCTTGTACCCGGCGACAAGATGATTTGATTTGGGTAATAGTAAACCGAATGATGAAATCAGCCCATTTCATTCCCGTCAAAGTTTCTTATTCGGCATAAGACTATGCTAAGTTGTACTTGAGGGAAATGGTAAGGTTGCATGGAGTGCCCTTGTCCATTATCTCTGATCGAGGTACTCAATTTACTTCTCAGTTTTTGAAATCTTTCCAAAAGGGTCTTGGCACTAAAGTTAATCTTAGCATGACTTTTCATCCACAAATTGATGGGCAAGCAGAGCGAACTATCCAAACTTTGGAAGATATGTTGAGAGCGTGTGTCATCGAATTCAAGGGAAATTGGGATGATCACTTGCCATTGATTGAGTTTGCTTATAATAATAACTATCACTCTAGTATTGGTATGGCTCCATTTGAGGCTCTTTATGGTAGGAGGTGTAGATCTCTTATAGGTTGGTTTGAGGTGGGTGAAGTTGCCTTGATAGGACCCGAGTTAGTTCAAGAGGCTATGGAGAAAGTACGACTTATTAGAGAGAGGTTGAGAACAACCCAAAGTTGATAAAAGTCCTATGCCGATGTTAGAAGAAGAGATCTTGAGTTTAATGTTCATGATTGGGTTAACTTGAAAATCTCACCCATGAAGGGTATAATGAGGTTTGGTAAGAAAGGGAAACTTAGTCCCCGTTATGTAGGCCTATATCTAATTTTGAGACGTGTTGGTAAGGTTGCTTATGAGCTTGAATTGCCTAATGATGTGACATTGGTTCATCCAATTTTCCATGTCTCTATGTTAAAGAAGTGTGTTGGAGATCCGACATCTATAGTCCCTTTAGAAGGTTTGGCAGTTGATGAGAATCTATCTTATGAGGAAGTTTCAGTTGAGATTTTAGACCGGCAAGTTAAGAAATTGAAAAACAAGGAAGTTGCTTCCGTGAAAGTGTGATGGAGAAATCATTTAGTTGAGGGTGCTACTTGGGAGGCCGAGGCTGATATGGTGTCCCGATATCTCCATCTTTTTCCTCCTACTCCTACTCTAGCTTGAGGTAATGAGTTCCTCAAGGTTTACTCTTTGTTTTGGTGTCATGTGTTTTAGATATTCCCATGATTTCCTTATTTTATGCGTGTTCATGAAAAACTTGTGGTTTGAAAGAAAATGAGTTTACATGATTGATTTTCCTCATGTTGTTGTGCATTGAGTATGAGTTGCATATAAACTTCCTGAGATGAATTGTCAAACATGCTTTAGCTATGCTTCTGAGTATGAATTGCTTATAGGCTCCATGAGATTATGTTGAGCATGCTTTTAGCTTGAAGATGGTAGTTTCTCCTTGAATATGAGAAGTTTTGAAATTTCATGCATATTGGGTTTCTAGGTCTAGTTCCTACCTTCCTTATTATGCATTGAGTATGTTTAGCTTGGAGTCAATGTTTCCTCCTTGATTTCTGCATTTAGATGAGACTGTATGCATGATACGCTACTAGTATTGAGTCTTTTCTTTTAAGAGGTGTCTAGAATTCCATTCAGGGACAACTGTTCCCAAGAGGGAGATAATGTAACACCTTGAAGTCTAGTAGTCTAAGCTAGGGGCTAAGTGAGATATAATGAGCCAAAGAAGTGAGCTTGGGAAACCTTCACGAGGACCGATACGGGCCGTGAAGGGAACCACGAGCCGTGGTGCTGCCAATAGAAAGTCACAGTAGCTAACATAGTTGTGCTCACCTCCCACGACCACCAAGACAGCTCGTGGTGGGGACCATGAGTCGTGGTGATGAGCGTGGTGAGCTAGACAGTAGCTAGTCGAAAATGCCTAAAAATGAGACCCTCCACATGAGCCACTTGATGGTTCGTGAAGGCCACTACGGGCCGTGGGAGGGGTCCTGGTTAAGAGGTTAAGTGGTGGAAATCCAAGCCATTGGTCAAGGATCACGGGCACCACTAAGGACCGTTAAATCCTTGACGAGCCGTGGTACCTATCGTGAAGGTGAGTCGACAATTTTAGTTCAAGGGTTTTTGGGTCTTTTCCATTTTAAGTAAATTAATACTATGACATTTTACCCAAGTCTAGGACCCCTATATAAATGATTTTAACCCCAAAACTCACCCATTAAAAGTCATTCTCTCAAACTCACCAAAAGAAATTGGGTTTTCCTCTCCAAATATTTTTCTCTCTAGAACTT
>JAJOOO010005813.1:0-17706 GCA_029582685.1 Solanum piurae
TCTCATATATCATCTAGTAGTTTTATATGTCAATAACCTATTTAGCTTGAAATAGTCTCTGCTCCATAGACATATTAAAATCATTTTAATGTATCTTAGAGTAATTCTACTATCAATTTCAAAATGTGCTTAATAATCTCCTATAAAAGGTTTCTCCAAGTTATAGAAAGTTACAGCATGAACTCCATAATAATATAAAGCACGTTCCAATTGTGTGGTCAGGGTAGTCACTGTGTATGAAAAGAGCCAACATATTATTAGAGTGATATTCCTCTTTTCAGTACCACTTCTAGCATACATTAGGTAAGAAAGGCTATGTTGCTCGGACTCTTAAAAAATGATGCCACATCCGTGTCAAATTCTTCAAAAATGCACTAGTTTTGGAGAATCCGACACGCACACGTCGACATTTTTTAAGAGTCCGACTAATATAGAAGAAAGACAATTGATATTATCTCCTAAGAGGCAATCCAAGATGGGCAAGGCAATTAGTTAGCTAAGGGAGTTTGAGTTTCTGTAAGGTTTATTACATTTAGAGATGTCTATCACAAACTCTTGCTCCATGAAGGTTTTTCTACTTTGATTATGGTTGTGCATTTTCCTTCTATGAGTCCTGCTCAACTGAATTGCTTTAATATCTTCAAATTGCAAAAATATTATTTAGGTGTATTAACCAGGCAAGTTCAAAGTAAAAACTACTTATCTTTGATTTTTGCTTAGATAAGCTTATGTCCTGAAGCTGAATGGTACAGTCCAGTGTCCACAAATAAAGTTGCTACTCGGCTTACCCCTAAATCAGGGCGTCGACTCCTTTTGGATATTGTTCTAATCGAGAGGACATATATTATTACTAAGTATCACTAATTCCTATTGGTTTTGGTTTTGTTGTCATAAATACGATGCTTATACTTGCATCAGCATATGCCTGATCTTGCAACAAGAAGTTATTCACCTTTTCCTCTGAAACTAAGCCAATTCTGATACATAGTCTCTAGCATGGCATACCTTATTTCTTAAGTTCCCCAGCAAAGAATAAGGCATTGAAAAGAAAAGGGATTTCTTTGTGGGTATACCCTGTGGCCTCCTCTAATATGCCCATTATTCTTTGTGCTATAAACCAAAAACCCTGTATGTTCTAAACCTTTTTGAGTACATGAAAAGATGTAGGTTTTTTCTATTTTGTCAGTGACAATTGATGTCCTGTAAACATGTGGTGTAAAAGGAATTGGCTTGTTGTGAATTATGATCATTGATCAAAAACAGATAGAATCCCGTTAAGCTGGCAAGGCGCTGTGGATAACTAGTGAGAAAAAAAGACAGCTAAGCATCAGCTTTAGCATGTCTCTCTGCAAGCATGCATTTCTGCTTCCCTACGAGATACAATTGTTTGTATCTGGAAGGACATCAATGATCTTGTGAAATAATATACATTGTGTCCTCTATAGGAACCTAGGAAATGTTTCTGAAATCCTTTGTTCTGTTAGTAGCTGTGCTCGAATAACAGACAGATAGTCATAGGGGAACAGTCAGCAGTAGAAACTTGAAATGTCTACGTAGTGTCAAAAAATTTATATTTAGTGTTGATAAATGAACTATTATTCATCTTCTTTCTGTGCCATCTGGTGTAGTTTGGAGTGAAAGAACTTTATTCCATTCTTCATACAGATTCCTCAAGAGTCAAGACAGTGTTGCAATCATGTCAAACTCTGCTTATTCTGTCAGGCAATTTGTCTTTACCTGCATAAATAGTATATTAATAGTCCTATGATCCTTGTACATCATTCTTTTCTTAGGATGTTTTCATCATTAATATCTTTAAAATAGCAAAATGTAGATGTATGTGTAAAGTAAGAAAGTTTGAGTGCATAGTCTAGTTCAGTCAACATTATTATTTTCAGCCTAATTTTGTAAAATATGTCATATTGAACTCTATTCTTAATCAATATCAGCAAGAGTGATATAGTTATTTTGCAGGCTGCTGAAGATTTTTTAGTTCATTTGTTTGAAGATGCAATGCAATGTGCTATTCATGCAAAGTGTGTTACACTTAGTAAGTTTCCTCTTCAATTCTTCCTTTTTTTGGTTTTCTTATATGGTATTGTTCCTTCTCCTCACTTGACCTTTCTCGACATCCCTCTACTCATTTCCTTGTTGCTCTGGGGAATGGGCTGGCAGCCTTGTTCCTCAAATTTCTTGTCTTTCACAAATTATGTTATTCTGTTGTACATTTCATATACCTATTAGCTTTCTCAATTGTGTTATGCTCGTCCCCCCTCAGGGAAGAGGAGGAAAATGCTCTACAAATGCTTTTAGTCGCAAAGTTACAACATACAAATGATGCCATAGATGCACATATTTTCGGGGTCCTAAATCAAACTTCTTGTCTTTCACAAATTGTGTTATTCTGTTGTAGATTTCATGTACCTATTAGCTTTCTCAATTGTGTTATGCTCGTCCTCCCTCAGAGAAAAAGGAGGAAAACATTCTACAAATGCTTTTAGTCTCAAAGTTACGGCACACAAATGATGCCATAGATGCACATATTTTCGGGGTCCTAATTTTATTTACTCTATATATACATTTGCTAAAGATGTAAAAGTGAAATGAGGCAATCTTTTCTATTGCTTCTTCCAAGTTAACCTCTTTCATATGAATTCTTCAATCACATCAAGGAGGAGTGGAGTACCTAGGGGCCAAGTACAGCCTGTTTCAATATGGGAGATTTTAGGTGTTTAGTGCAGTGAAAAGTTAGCCCACTGATCTTTTAAGATAATACTGGGAAACGAAGGAGAGCAGTTGCCTTAGGGTCTCAACTACTTTTATGGATAATGAGCACCTGCTGTTCTGAACAATACTTGTATTACTACTGGCCTGTGGAATATCTTGGGCATCTCTAGGTCTTTAGAACAGCCTACTTGTTTGCTTGGCATGCTTTGTTTTATGATGCGTAAAATTTATATCGTTTCATTATTCTTGATGCACAGTGAAAAAAGATTTTGACCTGGCTCGACAACTTGGAGGAAAAGGACAACCTTGGTGAAGCATTACCATCTTATCCCAAGTAGATAATCGTATAGCTTCAAGTTCAAAGAATCAGCCTCTGATGGAGTTTATAAAGTTTGACTATCAGTACTTGTAGATTGTTCTTATTTGACCATTACCTCTTTTTGTAATTGCATGGGATAATTATCTTCAAGTTCTCAATACTGTAGTAGCAATTCTTACAGCCATAGTTTGACTTAATTGGTCGATGTGATATATGTCATGCAGAAAGTAGTCAGTATTTTATGGTTTAGGCTGCAGATACATATCCTTTAGTAGGTTTTTGAAGAAAGCAGATTCTCTTTTTCCTCCTTATGCTTTCTTTTCCATTTTGTTTTGGGGATCCAAGCTACTGATCATTTTATCATTTCTTGTCTATGTACTTCTACTTTTAGATTTATATCTTATGCCTTTTTGGTTTACTTGTTATGTTTATGTGTGCAATATATATGTAATCATATTATCCTAGCTTTAGATGACAATATTATTAGTCAGTCCAATATGTATCCAGAATATTAGTTAATGGTGCAAAAATATCAATTGTATCCAACTATGCATTACAATATACTGTGACGATTGCAAAATAAGCTTTCTATCCAGAATATTAGTTAATGGTGCAAAAATATCAATTGTATCCAACTATGCATTACAATATACTGTGACGATTGCAAAATAAGCTTTCTCTTGGTAAATATACTTCCTCCAATCTTTTTTATTTGATATGTTAGTTTTTTTCATGTTCTTTAAGAAAATATAATTAATAGAGTAATTTGACTAAATTATTCATTTTTACTTTTTGATCTTAATTTGTACTACTTTTTTTTCATTATAGTAAATATCTATTCACATTATTGTGTCAAAATACACAATTAACTATATCTTAATTTTTTTTAAATGACAACTAGCTTTCACCAATTATATTTACTATCTTTCACCAATTATATTTAGTAAACGCAGTAACTAAAATGAAGCGGAGGGAGCAATAATTAAAAAAGGGTTTTGATTAACAAAGAAAATTGAGTGATTGTTTAGTGAAACTTTCACATATAGCAAACACAAAATTCATATTTGTATGCTATAGCAAAGTTTGCATAATTGCGCTCCATAGCAAACATATATATGTATAATTCGCTATACATATACAAAAAAAATAGTTGTATAATTCGTTATACATATACAAAGAAAGCAGTTGTATAATTCGTTATACATATACAAAAGAAAGCAGTTGTATACAAAAGATCAATTGTATAATATGTGTATGTATAAAACGAGAAAGAGAGGAAGGCAAAAGAAAACTGGGCAGAGAAATATTTGTATTGTATAATTATAAGTATATAAGACGAAGATATATGTATTTGCATGTGTATATATAATTTTCTCTCGCTTTATACAAACAGAAGAACAATTTATACATTTCGTTTCTATTTGTATAAGCGAGAGAGGCGAGGGTGGCGGGCGAGATTTGGGAGAGTGGCGAGCGAGATCTGGGAGAGGGGAGAGAGGGGAACAAAAATATATGTATATATACAATTTCCTCTCGCTTTATACAAACACAAACGCATTTTATACATTTGTGTTTGTATAAAAGCGAAAGAGGCGAGCGAGACTGCCACCAAACGAGAGTGGCGGGCGAGATTCCACCAGGGAGAATGGCGAAAATAGCAATAGTTTGCTATAGGGTACAATTAAATTAAAGTATATTTATAGCATTTAATTTGAATTAATAATTTGCTATTATATACAATTTTTCCTAAAATTAATATCTAAGACATTTCCTTAAGTATCCTAATTCCTAATGATCCACCATTCCGTTCCTCTATGGGCTTTTTTTCCTAGGAAGGAAGCTATTTCCTCAATACCAAAATAGTGGTGTTATTAATTTGTGCATATTTCTTAAAAAAATATTTATTCCTAGGAAATAAGAAGGGCAATTTTTTTAAAAATCAATTCTTTTTTGAAACACTAAAATAAGTCTTATTTGAAAATAAAAAAGAACACCGCTTTTGTTGGGATATATACTATTAACTATATGTTAAGATATAATATTTATTATAGAATAAATATTTATTCAGTTATAATAGATCATATATTTGTTTATGATGTATGTTTACTTATATAGTAGATGATTTAGTGTATAGAGTTTTAGCTTATACACAGATGATTAAATCATCGGTTCTTATAAATATAAATTTTTTTGTTCACAATATAGGATGGAAATTGGACATGTCATCGGCACGATTGTAGCACAAGATTATATAATTCTAATAAGTAAATAGCCTAAGACACACACAAACTCTAAGTGAAATGCATCGAAATTATCGTAAACTCATGGTATATCAACACCCTCAACTTAAAGTTGTTGTTTGTCCTCAAGCGACACACTAAAACTCTAAACGACACTTATGTAGAAGCAAACATACAAACTCAAGCAATCACATGGCTTTCTCAATCAATTCCATAACTTAGTGCAAATCTTTTCATCTAGACTCAACAAGCTAACTCCTACGGATCAAAACATTACATAGATCGACCAATAGACATCACCACATACACTTTCAACAATCGCCAAGGTACCAACTCTCCAACAATGTAACTAGTGCCCTCACTTCAAAGAAGATCCTTTTTCACACAATAAGTATAATCTTAAGTTCAAGGATTTATTCAACACTGGCGCTCAGAAGTGACTTCAAGTACATTTAGTGCTCAATACCAAAGGCCTGCCCTTATTTTCACTGCATAGACTCTCCAAACTAGTCATTAGGATCACTATAGGACTTTCTTATCTTGTAGTGTAGGCTCAGGGTCTGGTAGGGTACATTTGCATACTTTTTAGTGACTTTTCTACTGTCATAGTGACCATACCGAGTCCTGTAGTCTATATTCAAAATGTCACTTTCTATGACTTTAGGATAATGATAACAAGATTTGAGGTCAATCTTTGAAAAGAAACTACATCATGGAGTTGATCGAACAAGTCATCAATCCTTGGGATGTGATACTTATTCTTGATTGTACTTTTGTTCCACTTTTGATAATTAATGCATATTTTGAGAGAACCATATATCTTATGGACAAAGAGAACTAAAGCATCCAATGGATATATACTCGGTCTAATAAAACTCTTATCTAGAAGGCCCCTTAACTGGTCTTTCAACTCTTTAGCTCAGTTGGAGCCATTCTATAAAAAGGAATGAAGTTGGGCTGGGTATCATGAAGTAGATCAATTCCAAAGTTGATATCCCTTTCGGGAGGAAATCAAGGAAGATCATTTGGAAACGCTTCCTGAAACTCATTCACAAAAGAAACTGACTCAAGAGTATGATTTTTAGAATTGGCCCTAAACCGAACTAGATGATAGATACTACAATTAGAAATCATCTTTCTTGCCTTAAATAATGAGATAATTTGGCCTACAAGAATTGAAGAACTTCCCTTCTCTCAATGATTGGTTCATTTGTAAATTGAAACTTAACAACTTTGGTTCTGTAGTCTATAGAAACAAAACAAGCAAGAACACAATCCATACAAAGAATAACATCAAAATCAAGCATATCTAACTCTACTAGTTCAATTGAGGTGATTTCTTAAAAAAAGGAGATTGGAAATTTCTAAAGACCCATTTATCTATAACTTAATGAGGGATAAGATACATAATAAGAAGGTTCCTATAGAATTTTTGTTCTAACATCAAATTTCATAGCAACACAAGGAGTCACAAAGGAAAGTTGGCTACTGAATCTAACAAGAAATATACATCAGACTGAAAAACTCGTAACATATCAATGACCACATAAAGAGAAATCTCATGTTCTTGTCGATTCTAAAGAGCATAAAACTTATTCTAACTTTGTCTACCACTATAGCTTGATGGAGTACTACTGAGTTAGATGACCTAAAAAAGTGTTAGGTTGAGTATGCCGACGACCATCTCCACCCTTGTTAGCAAACAAAGAGAAATCCCTCAACCTATGACAAGTCTTACCACAATAAAAATATCCACCAGTATCAACTAGACACACTCTCATATAGCACTTCCCAGATTTTTTATATGCGGAAAGAACATTCTCTAGAAGCATTACCCTAAGACTTAGGGTTTGGTACCCTATATTTGTTGAACTATTGTACCGGATCACTTGTAGAAGATGGAGTTGGTCTTGAATAAATCTGTTGAAACAGAGTACAATCACCACTACTAGATATTGGATGAGAGTAGTCAACACTATCAGTTCGAGGACTTTTAGTTTCCGTAGCACTCTCTTTCAATTCTATTCCACAATCTGTTGAGGATGAATCATCAACCTAGAAATATCCATCTAGTTGATCAACATGGACATTATACACTCCTTCACCCCCACCTTTGAGACATTGGAAATGAACTTAATTATTCGAGATCTAGAATCAGCCACCATAGCCATGGCATATTTTGAGATTTGAGTGAATCTTAGTACATATTATTTCACACTCATAATCCCGTGACTCAAGTTGATGAATTCCTATTCCTTTGACTCTCTCATCTCAATAGGGAAAAATCAATCAAGAAAGCACTTTTACACTTATCCATAACCAAGGGACCAACATCAATAACTCTTTCTTCCTTCCACTATATGAACCATACCAAAGCAACCCTTTTCAATTAGTAAGAAAATTACTCTACACTCTCAACCAGAAAGACTCCCATGATCTCAAATATATTTTGAATACCCTAAATAACCTATTTTGGATCCTCTTCTATCATAGAACTATGGAGTTCTGATTTATCCAAGTGAAGTGTCAGAGTCTAGTTGTCGCCTTACCCACATTTGGGTTCACAGGAGCTACAACCTCATAGTTGGTTTTATCTGTCATGACTTGGGCAAATATTTGAAAAAAGATCCTAAATTTTACATAGGTCAAATGCTCAACCAAAGGATCAACCGAAGCTTGTGGTACTTCTGGTTCCACTTTTAGATTTATTCTCAAGGGAGCTCTTCTTGGAGCTATAGTTATGAAAATGCATAGAACATGAGTTAGAAGGAAACCTTTATTGAGTTAAATTCTATCGTATGACTAAGAGTTATGAAAGAAGTGATGTTTCTTAAATGTATCATAGCTTCACATTCATAAATGTGACGCGCTTTATACTCATGAACATGATTCTTCTTAACACAACTTTCTGACACCCTAAGACACTTGAACCTCAGGCACTGACACAATGTTTATCAAGATCAAAACTATCCATAACACATGAGATGGTACCTAGAGTGACGAGAAACTGATTGAATAACGCTATCAAAGACACTTAATCCAGTTCTAAGAGTCAACGATCGTTAGTCAGTAAATAACCCAACCAATTGGATTGGGATCGTTCCCATAGGGTGTGGTACGTGTCTGAGAATCAAGAGCAAAGTACGAATATTTTCAAGTCAATCATAGGAATAGATATTTACGAATAAAAACATAATTCAAATTTAGGGTGACACAAGTGTCAAATAACATGGGGGTTTGGTTATAACTAACAGCTACAACACAACAAATAACACAAATTAACAAGTAATGAGACGGGTTCTTGGGATGTGATTGGATTATAGGCCAAGGTAGACAAATGGGTAATTGCAACTGATAGTAAATAGCTGTAAATCAGTGAATAAGCTATACTTTAGTGGGGATAAACTTTCTCTCGAACAATTTACCCCGAATCAAGTTGGTTTCTCTCGAACACCAACAAGAAGCAATTAAGAACAACCTACACTTTAGTCCATTCGGTCTCTCGAGCTGAATGTGTGGAAAAAGGGTTTAGGATTCACTCTCTAGAGCTGAACCCATGACAACCCAATACCCACATACCATCAAATCAATAATCTTGGTTTTAAAACCTCTCTCTCGAGCAAGCCAAAAACACGAAGGTAGAATTGCATTTGCAACTACAACCCTTTAAATTAACCCATAATTACTGATTAAAATCACTTTTAAACAACAATTACACTAACAATTAACAATACCCACAAACAAAATCAACCCATAATCACACCCCAAGAATTGGGGTTTTAGCTAGACATCATAAAAAGATAGAAATCGTTACCAAATTGTGTTTCCGTCAACTGGTAAGATTAATTTCGTCTTTACAAAGGTCCACGCTGAAGAATCTCAAAGACCCACTTCTAATTTCCCAAAAATGGAAAACTTCAATTCTTCAAAGCTAAGGAAAAGTTTAGTCTCACTACTCAGAGTTCTAAACTCAAAAATTCCATATTATGAAAACTGATACTAAAATTTCCTACTATACTAAGAATTTAAAATGTATTTATAGTTGCCAAAAATATGCTGCGAAGGACCATTCGGCACAGTCAGTCGGGATCGCTGATCAACTAGGCGATCCGCCCTTTGGTCAGTTCTATCGCCTTTTTGCTTTGGCCTTCAACATCTTCAAGTTCTGTAACTTTGGGTGATCCAATCACTGCATCGTGGAACCGTTCGGCGACACGTCAACTGCTCCCATCTCTCGCCGACTTGATTTTCTCCTTCAGGGCTTGGCACACTGTAACTTTAGGCGAGGTAATTGCCACTCAGCGATTCGCCCAATGGATTATGCGATCAACATGCCTTCTTTTCTTCGCTCTTTCAGCTGCCTTGTTTCTTTTTGCTCGTTAGTGTCCATGCTTTGTTCCTCAACCTAAATACCTGGAAATCAAGGATTTTATATCAGTTATTGGCACAAAGTAAGCATTTGAGGACACTAAATCTATCCAAATAAAGCCCTAAATGAGTCCAAAACGTGGACTCATCAACACCGCCAACTTAAACGGTTGCTTGTACTCAAGTAAAACTTAAGTTCAACAGTTCAAAAAGGATGTCTCAAATAGTGCTACACAAGACTCAATAATGAATGCACATAAAAAGACTCAACTTACTCATGCAAGGATCAATTGTGCACTCAAATATTCAAGTTGTGACTCACCATTATAAAAGATTCTCAAGTTGCAAGTTCAAGCTCAACAAAGGTACTCAAATGCCCTCACACAAAGAATGATTCCATATTCACACACAACGGTTCAACAATTTAAAGCTCCGGAATCAAATGCAACACTCACACTCACAAAGATGAACACAATGCATGACTCCACCCATATGTTTACCCTTTTTTCCAATCAATAATTGCTTCAGCTCACTCAAGATCAAAAAGGTCTTTTCAAGGCTTGTAATGGGGTCGAGTGTAAATGTATGGTCATTTAGGCTCAGTGGCTGCTATCCTCATGAAATGTGGTATGAACAATTATTTCTTTCCTTTTCTTCATCCTTCTCATTCATGCTCAAAAGTCACCCCATTATTCATCTTCCATGGACGGTTGGACACACCATTTTCTTTGCATCTTCACAACTTTATTCCACAACTTTTTCATTCTTTTCTTCTACTTTTTTTGGAGGGGTTCCATCTTTCTCAAAACCATGGGTCAAGGGGACTTCTTTGCATTTTTGGATTTACCCTTTTCTTTTCATCACACCCCCAACTTTGGCTTTTGGCCTAAGTTGGCTATTCAAACGAACCACAAATCATGTGGATTATGGGTAATGGATAAAGAAAGGTCACAATTTGCATCAAGTTTCTTCCAAGAAAAAGGGTAAGGCTCAAAAGGTGTTCAAGCAAGGATCACACACTCACAAGGTCGGCCACAAAAAAGGTATCATGTCAAATTGTTTCACACTCTTCAAAGTTGCCTAAGATCATTTCAAGAGATTGCATCACTTAGTCAACTGGACCAACGGGGGAAATTCTAGGTGTCGTCACACATGGTTCACGGAAAGCTCATCATACAAGGCATTGACACCTATGTCAAAAAAGACTCCACACTTTCGCTAGTGTGCAATGTTCATTACAAGAGACTCAATTTGATAATTGGCTAGTCACAACGAGATGCAAAAAGTTTAGATATTATCTATGCAACTTTATTTGTCCTCATCGTAGCCGCACATTCATTTTTGTTCGATTATGAGCATTATTCAAGTCATCGGTATTGATCAAGACCGATACTCATATTTGCAAGAGAACAACCACAATCAAACACAAACAAGAGGTGGCACAAATTTTTCCAGAAAGGTCCAAAAATCATTTGCAGTTAAAGCAAGGAGCCACAAGCTCAAACATCCACAAAAACAGTACTAAACATAATTTACAGCTCAAAAACCCAAATATATAAACAGAACAATCATCACAAAAGGTGGACCTCACCCCACCACAAAACAAAAGTTATTTGTCCTCAAATGCAAGAAATAAAATATCCAAAAGTTAAAAAAATAAGACAGAGAGTAAGGTAAAAAGGAATCTTGTCTAAACAGTCGCTCCATTTGTCGGGGCATCAGTGCCCGGTGCATCAGTCTGGTCCTGGGTCTCAGTACCCGGAGTTACCTCAACAGTACCACTAGCTCCACTAGGATCAACTAAAGGCGTATCTGCCAACGAAGTATGCACAGCTACATCGATCATGGCCTTCTCAGTCTCTGTAAGACCTTCGTAAGAAACTTCCGCATCAACCCTAAGCATCTCCTCATCTGTCTTCGCCTCAAACTCGGGCTCAACTGCCTTCCAACTTGAACATTCTCTCTGGTGGTAGGCGGAGGCATAGCTGGATCTACTAGCACATATGGGATCTCCACCGTCCCAAAAATCATCGACATGTCGGTGGACTTTAGCTGGTCCACATCTCTCCTCAGAGCAGCAATAGTGGATTTTAGGGTCGTCACCTCATCGGTGGCCCCTTGGTCACGCTCACACACCGCTATCCTAGCCACAAGGGCATCAATGGTAGCGCTTAAGGGTGTCACAGCATTAGCGAAGGCTGACTCAATCATGCTCGGAATGGAGGCCTTAAGTCTAGCGGCACAGCGATCGGCAGAATGGGCTAGCTGCCCCATCTGGAGTAGTGCAGCCTGAGTGAGTGGGGCCGAGAAACAGCAGCAACAACAGATCTGGTAGGCAATGTAGAAGCAAAGGAACCTAGAGTATCAGAAGGAACAACACTAGAAGTACTTGAAGGGCCAGGGGCCGGAGTAGGAAAAGGTGCCTCTGAAGGTAATGTGTTTGTGTCAATAACTAGGGAAGAGTCCACCGGGGCCGCCTTCTTCTTCTTCTCTGCCTAATCTTTCAAATACTCCGCCTTGATTCTCTGGATATCAGTAGAAGATGTGGGAATCACTTCCATATCCTTCTTCGCATCGCTAGGGATCCGAGCTCGTCTGCATAGCTCGGTGATCAACACCGGAAAGGGTAGGGAAGTCTGGCGCTGCTTTTCCCGCATGAGCATCTTCTGTGCCATAATCATCCCCAGATTGATCCTCGTCTCATCAATGATGCAACCCAGACATGCTGCCTTGGCATGGCGGAGAATCGACTCATTCTGGGATGGCATGATAGTACTGCTGATGAAGCCAAACCAGAACCTTGCAGCTATGTTCAAATCCTTCTTCTCAATCGATGCTCCAATCTCAAGCCATTTGGGAGTACCATAGGATATCAGTGGTGCTAACCACTTCTTCATGTTGTCCAGCATTGTTTCCCTGATCGTATGCTGGCAGTCATCATCAATCCGTGTGGAAACACCTAAGACTGTGTTGATAGCCTCACTATCACATTTCACCTTCCGGCTTCTGACAATCACATAGTCATCTGACTTGAATATGGTTGTCAGCTTCTTCCCTTGTGGTATCAAGGCACTGTAAGCATTGTAGAACTCTCTGACCCAGCTTGGAATGTACGGGCCACGAGGCTTGGTGAAGATCTGGAATTTATGTGATCTCAAGCAGCTCATAATCTCGGGGTACCTATCAAAGACCCCATCAGTAGACATATACTTCTCCTCGTTGATTGTCCTCAATCCCTTAGTTTTCAGTCTATTCATAAACTTGGAAGGAGGACCCTGTACTGGTGGTACTAGGACCACGGCCTGTGCTGGAGCTGGAGGAGGAGGAGGAGTAGTGGTGGCCTGAGAAGTCCTGATCCTAGACGGATCGTTCATCCTTTTGGATCAAAGCTCAGCCCTCTGTGCTGCTAACAATTCAACATCCTCAGGCTCTGAAGCTGCAACCTGATGCTCCTGGTTCTCACCCTCACTCTTAGAAGTAGTTAGGTGAGTGGCATAAATACCGCCACTATCGGAGCTGGCCTCCGGTGATGCATGTGCCTTTTCTTTGCCCTTTCCTTTCCCACCAGTTGTGGGAAGTTTGGTGGCCTTGCCCCTGGATGCAGCTACATCCTCATTGATAGTGATCGCTTTTGCCCTCTTGCGGGGCGGCATGACTCCACCAGCAACTTTTGGTCTAGCCATGTCTGCAAAAACATAAAAAAGAGTTAGAAACAATTCAATCAGATGCACATAAAAGTAGTTGCTGACAGACTCGCCGAACCAGTCGGCGAGTCGCCAAATCTCTTTGGCGAGCTAGATCGGGCTCGCCGAAAGGATTGGCTCAAAAATCTCAGAAAATTTTGGCCAGTCGGCGATGTGAAGGGCCTTTCGGTGAATCACCAATAGCATTCGGTGAGCAAGAACTAGCCCGCCGAAAGTTATAGTGCTAACAGGGTTGGAGGAGCAGACAAAGGGAGATCAAAAAGGACTTTCGGCGAGTCGCCAAGTACATTCAGCGACCTCAGGCTTCTCGCCAAAATTTAAAAAACTAAACTTCACATTTAGCATGAAATTAAAGGTGATATGGGGAACTTCGGCGAACCGCCGAGTGGCTCGACGAGCTCGACCTAGCTCGCCAAACAACCCAACATGCCTACTTTCAACCCATCTTCTCAAATTCAACCCCTCAGCCCCCAAGAACAAAATCAAAACATGCACCCATAAAATTAAACTAAGACCCATTACACCAATGCCCCCGGGATACCCAGACTTCTCCCGACTTGGCCAAATTTGGCCATTTGATGACTTTTTCCCTTAAGAATGAGGTCAACCGCTCCATCATTGGGCAAAGTATGTCATTTGACACAAATGTGGGCTAATTAGACTTCACCCAACTAGAACCAACAACATGCAAGCACAAACCCACAATTTTGAACCAATTTTAAGGCATAAAATCTCGAGAAATCAACATTATAGGCAAAATGAAAAAAAAAATTGAATTAACACAGGCATTCTAGAATACAAACATTATTCGAGGGGCCCAGCACACATTACTAAGATAAAATCAATTGCAAAAGAGTACAAATTGCTAAAAAATGAATTCGGGGTTTGGAAAACCAACCTTAGATGCCATGCCGAATAATCAAGATTTGAAATTCTAGGCGGCAAAAATTCCAACTCCAAACACAAATCTGACGACTAAAATGCAAGAAATATAGGGAATATTGTGCGGGTGTGAGTTTGTGAATTTCAAAAGTGAGGGAAAGTGAAAGAGTTTGAAAGTTTAGACTTTAAAAACCGTCCAGTTCTCGCCCATTAGGTGACATTAGTCTTGCTCGCCGACCCACACGGGGACACACCGAGTGGGCACTTACCTCTCTGAGTTTTACAGGACCTTTAGTTAATGTGGGGGTCCAAACGGCGAACAAAGTCGTGATTGCCGACTTGGTCGGCGATTCGCCAATTTTCTCCTTGGCTCACCGAGTTTTACAAACTCCAATTCCAAAGTGTATTGAGTCCAACGGTGGTCCAAGTCTGGCTCGCCGACCTCTTTGGCGATGCGCCGAATGGTATTTTGGCTCGCCAACCTGTAATTTTCACACACTTTCCACACTTCGACCTGCACAATCAACCATGATTATTTCTAAAACAAAAAGAAAGCAAATAAAATCTTGGATTGCCTCCCAAGAAGTGCCTTAGTTAACATCGTGGAACGATGCAAGTCCATACTCAAACCTCATTCTTGGGGTTGTCCATAGTATCACTAGGCATACCCCCTTGCTGTCTCGGGTTTAAATGAGATGAGATTGACCCATTTAGGTCTCCAACTGCTTGATCGAGACGGAGTGGGAGGTAACCGTCTAGCTAAGGGTCGACACATCTTATTTCATTTCTTTCAAAATCTTGTCCGACCCCTCAACTTTGTTGAGGATACGAGAAAGCATAACCTCTGACCGGCCTCCATCGGAATCCTTTGGCTTTTGGCGCTCATGGGGAGCAACATATCTATCCTTTTTCCCTTCTCTCTCTTTCCAAGTGGGGTTACGGTCCCTCCACTCTCAATCACGATCCTTCCAACTTTCCTCCTTGTTCCAACCTTGGTTACCACCCTGCCTCGGGTAGTTTGAATGATAACCACCTCCTTGGTTAGCTAGGAAGTTCACCTCTTCGTTGTACAAAGCCTCAAACTTAGCCTCATCTGGATTAACACACCCGAAACCCACGACATTGACACTTCAAGCACCAACTCCAATGAAATTTTTGGACAAAATGTCAAGTTATGCCATGATCTTGGCCATGTTCTGGTTCCTCTCTTGGTCTTTCTCCATCTGCTCCTTGGTCAATTTGAATGTCAGAGGAGAGACCTGGTTTTCACGAGTGTACAATGTCGATTGATTGTAGTCATGCCATCCAAGAGCTGAGCCGCTATCACATAAGGTTGATGCATCAAACCTCTAGGAAAAAGTTGGTCAGCAACACCCTTGTTTACCGAGTCAAGGCTCCTAAAAATACTGCAGCAACGTTGTCAGGCAAGCCATGAGTTGGGCATTGGAGAACCAACTTCTTGAATCGTAGCCAAGTTTTATGAATTGGCTCGCCCTCCAGACGCTTGAAGCTCTGAATGCTGTCCCAAAGAGTCATTATCTTCGAAGGATGGAAAAATTGCACTTGAAATGCGGTGACCAGCTCCTCCCACAAAGTAATTGGTTCACGTGGCAATTCAGCCAGCCACTTACATGCTTCTCCCATAAAAGAGAATGGGAAAAACCTCAATCGGACCGACTCTTGGGATATATTCTTGAAGGAGAATGGCCCGCACACATCCACAAAGTTTCCAATATGCTCATGGGGATCCTCATGAGCCAAACCACCGAACAACCCCTTCAATTGCAAGAGCTGCAACATGGTACTTGTGATATGGAACACCGCATTCCCTTCGGCCGGAGGCAAGCAAATGGCACCAATCTCACCCATAAGATGGGGGTCATTAGCATTAGGCTCATTGACATCATAAATCGTTGAGGTTTCCGATGTCATCTTGGTGGTCTACTTGGCTACCATTGCTCCCGTTCACACTCATACTTCCTGTTTCAAAACACAAACAAGCAAAACAAAACTAAAATTAAGTAAGTTCAACTATGACTAACAAGAATAAAATTCAACTTAACTAAAGATTCTCAACAAACACCACTCCCCGACAACGGCGCCGTTTTGATTGAATAAGGCTATCAAAGACACTTAATCCAGTTCTAAGAGTCTACGATCGTTAGTCAGTATCTAAGCCAAGCAATTGGGTTGGGATCGTTCCCACATGGAGTGGAACGTGTTTGAGAATCAAGAGCAAAGTACGAATATGTTCAAGTCAATCATAGGAATAGATATTTGTGAATTAAAACATAATTAAATTTAGGGTGACACAAGTGTCAAATAACAGGGAGATTTGGTTATAACTAACAGCTACAACACAGGACATAACACAAATTAACAAGTAATGAGATGGGTTCTTGGGATGTGATTGGATTATAGGCCAAGGCAGACAAATGGGTAATTGTAACTGATAGTAAATAGTTGTAAATCAGTGAATAAGCTGGACTTTAGTGGAGATAAACTTTCTCTCGAACAATTTACCCTGAATCAAGTTGGTTTCTCTCGAACACCAACAAACATCATTTAAGAACAACTTGCGCTTTAGTACATTCACTCTCTCGAACTGAATGTGTGGAAAAGGGTTTAGGATTCACTCTCCGGAGCTGAACCCATAAAAACCCAATACCCACAGACCATAAAATCAGTAAAAACCTCTCTCTCGAGCAAGTAAAAAACACGAAGGTAGAATTGCATTTGCAACTACAACCATTTAAATTCACCCACAATTACTGATTGAAATCACTTTTAAACAACAATTACACTAACAATTAACAATACCCACAAGCTAAATCAACCCATAATCACATAATCACACCCCAAGAATTGGGGTTTTAGCTAGACATCATAAAAAGATAGAAATCGTTACCAAATTGTGTTTCCATCAACTGGGTAAGATCAATTTTGTCTTTACAAAGGTCCAAGTTGAAGAATCTCAAAGACACACTTCTAATTTCTCAAAAATGGAAAACTTCAATTCTTCAAAGCTAAGGAAAAGTTTAGTCTCAATACTCAGAGTTCTAAACTAAAAAATTCTATATTATGAAAGCTGATACTAAAATTTCCTACTATACTAAGAATTTAAAATGTATTTATAGTCTCCAAAAATATGCTGCGAAGGACCATTCGGCGCAGTAAGTTGGGATCGCCGATCAACTCGGCGATCCGCCCTTTGGTCAGATCTATCGCCTTTTTTCTTTGGCCTTCAGAATCTTCAAGTTCTGTAACTTTGGGAGATCCAGTCACTGCATCGCGGAACTATTCGGTGACACGCCAACTGCTCCTATCTCTCGCCAACTTGATTTTCTCCTTCAGGGCTTGGCACACTGTAACTTTAGGTGAGGTAATTGCCACTCGGTGATTCGCCCAATGGATTAGGCGATCAACATGCCTTCTTTTCTTCGCTCTTTCAGCTACCTTGTTCCTT
>JAJOOO010005814.1:0-19795 GCA_029582685.1 Solanum piurae
TATGTAGAGGTGTGCGTTGGACAAGTATTTTGTAAATGAGCTTGGCTCTTGTTCTATGATGTCATTTTGAAATGGTTTGCCCTTAGTCCCTATTTCCCATTAAATAAATGTTGAATGTACTTCCGCGACCGATGAAGTGTGATGACAAGTTTGAGAGTCTTGTTTGGGGTTCCTTCGGGTTCCTCATTCACCATGTCACGTCTAGGCCCTAGGCTTGGGTCGTGACAGTTACAGTCATAGATAATAATGACTAGAGTTACAATGAGATTGATATAGAAGAATATTTAGAAATAGTAAAAGAAAGGTTGAGCACATCAAAAAGAATGAACATAAGCTATGAAATACCACAGATATCATAAAAAATGAGTACCTCAAGAAGAATAGATAAAGCCCCACAAATATCAATAGAAGAAGAAATGAAACCTTATCATTACTACATAACAGGAATAATGGAACAACGAAAATATTTGATATTAATAAATAGAAGACAAGAAGAAAATTATATTATAAGAGAATTAGTAGCAGAAGACGAAATAATAACTACGGAACAAATATGCCCTGAACTACCAAAAACATTAATAAATTTCAAAATATACCAAGGAAATGAAAATATCACTCTAGGAATAAAATGGTTAGAAAAGGTAAAACCATATAATTTGGAAGACAAACAATTAACAATAAATTATCAAAATAAAAAGATAATAATAAAAAGAACTTACTAATAACATGAAAATATTCATACTTTCAAAAATAATAGTAGAAGGATATTATAATAGATATTATACTCCAATGATAGATACAAGAGCAGAAGCTAATATATGTAAATATAATTGCTTACCAGAAGATAAATGGGAAGAGTTACAAACACCTTTAGTAGGAACAAGATTTAACAATGAAGGAAGCATGATTACATATAAAGCAAAAAACATAAAAATACAAATATGGGATAAGATATTAACCATAGAAGAAATATATAATTTTGAATTTACAACAAAAGATATGTTATTAGGAATGCCCTTCTTAGAAAAACTATACCCGCATATAATAACAAAAACACACTGGTGGTTGACAACACCATGTAAACACAAAATAGGAGCAAAAAGAGTAAATAACAAAAAACGAAAAACAACAGAATGGATAAAAGGAAGCGAGAAGATTACACAAAAGCTAGAAAATATAAAAGAAGAACACTCACAAATAGAATTAATCATATTCTCTATAGATAAAGTAAAAATAATCCAAGAAAAAATAGAATTACTATACAGTGAAGACCCACTACAAGGATGGGAGAAACATAAAACGAAAATAAAAATTGAACTAATCGATGATAATAGTATAATAACACAGAAACCGCTAAAATATAATTTTAACGATTTAACTGAATTCAGGATTCACATAAATGAGCTACTAGAAAAAGGATATATACAAGAAACTAATAGTAAACATACAAGCCCGGCATTTATAGTAAATAAATATAGTGAACAAAAAAGAGAAAAAAGTAGGATGGTTATTGATTATAGAAATTTAAATGCAAAAACTAAAACTTATAATTACCCAATACCAAATAAGATCTTAAATATAAGACAAATATAAGGATATAATTATTTTAGTAAATTTGACTGCAAATCAGGATTTTACCACTTAAAATTAGAAGAAGAATCCAAAAAGCTTACAACATTCACAGTGCCACAAGGATTCTATGAATGGAATGTACTACCATTTGGATATAAAAATGCACCAGGAAGATATCAACACTTTATGGATAACTACTTTAAACAACTAGAAAATTTTGTAGTATATATTGATAACATATTACTATATTCCAAAACTCAAGATGAACAAATAAGATTATTAGAAAAATTTATACATATTATAGAATGTTCAGGCATAAGCCAGACATAATGAAAAATCAAATAGAATTCCTAGGAATACAGATAGATAAAAATGGAATAAAAATGCAAACACATATAGTACAAAAAATAATTAACTCAAATGAGCAATTAGACACAAAAAATAATTTACAATCATTCTTAGGACTAGTAAATCAAGTAAGAGAATACATACCAAAATTGGCAGAGAATCTAAAACCATTACAACAAAAATTAAAAAAAGATACAGAATACCAGTTTGATAAAAAAGACCAATTACAAATACAGAAAGTAAAAATATTATGTAAAAACCTAACGAAACTATATTTTCCAGATGAAAACAAAAAAATTACTTATATAGTAGAATCAGATGCCAGTGAAAAGAGTTATGGAGGAGTATTAAAATATAGGTATGACGACAATAATAAGGTTGAACATCATTGTAGATATTATTCAGGAACATTCACCAATACAGAAATAAAATGGGAAATAAACAGGAAAGAATTATATCAGTATATAAATGTTTGTTATCATTCGAACCATATATTGTATATAATAAATTTATTATAAGAACATATAACACACAAGTAAAGTGGTGGCTAACGAGGAAAGTACAAGATTCAGTAACTACAAAAGAAATAAGGAGATTGGTATTAAATATATTAAATTTCACTTTTACTATTTAAGTAATAAGAACTGATAAGAATCTCTTTGTCCTATCTTTTCTTTCGTCTTTATCTCTTTATCTCTTCATTATCTTGTTATTCCAATTCGACATCTGAAATTATATTGTCTTCTCCGTTACATTTCGAACATAGGTGATCAGGATATTTGTGTCCAATTAACTTGCAATATCTAGTTATTAATTCTGCCGAAACAAATCCTTCCTTTAATGCTCTTGTTGTAGGTCGTTCTTCTGGTTTTAATAATGATAAGATCTACCGTTGGACTTCATCCATATCTGCTTTTCTTAATTCTCTTGAGTTTGAATATATCATTAACTTATCTCTAGAGTAGTAGCTCCATATAGCATTTCCGTTTAAATAATTATTTGCTAGTTCTTTTATGATAGTTGATATACCAATTATTCTTTTATTGGCATAAAATCCTGATATCTCTATTTTTCGTATTTCTTCTTGTTGTCCAATATCTTCAGGTATGATCATGTCTTTGGTCAGTCCTATCTTAATGACTTGAATTGGAGGTTTATTTCCTCGTATAGTATCTTTGTTGGTGCTGTATAAAACTTTATATAAAATAAGTTTCCTTTGGTAACTCTTTTATATGTAATGAGTGCCTTGTGTAATTCTGGTATTCCATTTTTTTCTTCTCCATCGTATGTGTACACGATGCTTAATAGTCCGTAATTGTAACATGTCCATACTAAATTTGCACTAGTTTTTGGCTGTGCTATTAACTTATTATAACCTTGTAACTTTTGGGTTAAGTAATCTTGATTTGGTTCTTTGGTCATAGATCTAGGGTTAAGGTTTAAATAAGTTTGGATCTTGTATATATTTTCAATATAGGTTCTCGTGATGTGGTTATACAATTTTTTCTCATTATCCAGACTATCTGCATATGTAGAGATTTGTTGTTCTGTAGTCAATATATTTCTTGGTGTTCTTTGGGTAAATGGTTTTTCAAATAGCTGGTTTAAGTTTGCATTCTTATGTTGTTTCTCATTAACTTGTTTGCTTGTACCTGCAGCTGTAAAACAAACATTATGGGTTTTAAGGTGTTTCCCAACGTCACCTCTTAGCTCTGGATTTTTAAAGTCTTCCGATTGACTTAGCTCCGCATTTTTATCGTCATGCTACTGACCTATATTAGGTTTAGACTTCAGATTATCTTCATTAGTCTTTAGCTTTTGTATCTCATTGTCCATCCTATACACTCTTATACAAAGTGCGTAAATGGCTTTGAGTATCTCTTCTGTATTTTCTTTTTCTATTTCAGTCTGAGTAGCTTTGTCTTGATAAGTAATAGTAGATTTGTAGATTTGTATGTCTATATATTGATTCAGTTGTAAACATTGTAGGGCAGGCAAAGCCTAATATATAAAAATCCACTTCAAAAAACTCTCTCGACTAATTAATACTTAAAGATAATGGATCAACAATCTGAAATCCAATCAGATATTTCAGATATCATGGATAAGCAAGAAGCAAAGGTGTATTGTTTAATAAATATGCAGAACTAATTTCATATATTCCTGAATATCATATTATGATTGAATAAATTTATGTTAATCATTATGTATTATAATTATTTGAAATCATGGTTTCTAGTTTATTAGAACACTGGAAACAGAGAGAAAACTTCTATACTATGCCATCCTAAAGTTGAAACCGATAGGCAAGGAAAGTCGTTTAGGGGAGTAAACACAGTTGAGGCGCTGATAAGATGGAAGTATCTGTAAAGTACGATGCTAATAGTGACAGGAGAACATGATAAACATATAATCTAGTTCATAATGATCTAATCTGAATTTAATCGGTTTATGAATATGATAGGAAGGAATAGTTGAAAGAAAAAACTGCATAAACAAAAACATGACCACATATATTCATGAAGATATGATAAAAAATTATATAACTTTGATTCTATACATACTTAAAGATATAGAGATAATTAAATTAAAAAGAGTTATATGGGAAAAAATATTCAATGACGATGATGAATCAAAAGATATATTAAGCTAAGAATGGTATGAAATAGACTGACATGATCTACGTCTAGACTCCGAAATATATGATTATTTAGATTCAAACTAAAATGAACGAATATTTACGTTATTGGATAGAAGTTATGGAAGACATAAAACTATTAGAACAATTAATGGAAAATAATTTATATGGATATCTAAGAACCCAAATATGTTATATCTAGATTATGTCATAAATAATATTAAAGAAATATCAAGATTAAAATCCCTAACAACCGAATATTATAAAATTTTTCCTGAATAACAAGATGAATTCCGTACCCCCCAAAAATGGTATCAAAGCTAAGAAAGATAAGAGACCAAATCAGAAAAAACTAATAAAGATAAAAAATTTTTTATCTAAATTATACCCAGAATATAAACAGTTGAATATTACTAAGGCAGATAATTATAAATTAGAACAACTAATAGATACTATATCTAAAATAGAATATAAATATATACACTATTTAAAAAAGCAATGAACGATACACAATATAAGCAAGACCTTACCGAAATAATTACAATAAAAAGACAAGAATTAAGACATATGCAAAATAGACTTAACAACAATATATTTGCAGGAACTTGTAAAAAATCTATAATAGCACAAAGAAAAACTATATTATATTTACAAATACAAATAGAAAATCTAAAATATAAACTTCAACATAATTTATAAATGAATAAAGAAGAATATGCAATAGACGAAAAACTATACGAAAATTACGATGGACTAAAAATAAAGATAATATTTTCTAATCTAGGAAGAAGATATAAGAAAATAGGTGATAACCTAATCCTAATGTTAGAAAAAGAAGCAGTAAAATTAGAAGATAGTTTAACTACTATGGTAAGAATAACAAAAGAAAATGAAGAAATAGAAAGACAAAAAGAAATTGAAACAATAAAACGCTTTATAATGTACAATGACTTTAAAACAAATAATTTACATCTTTACACTGTTTTGCTTTATCTTGTCGGCCATCTTATTTTGTTCTCACCGTTATCTCTTCGTCCTATCTTTTCGAATTTCTATTGTTCTAGTTTCTTTATGTTTGAGACTTTTGTAGTAGACATTTTAGTATTTTCGCTTCTAAAGGGTCGTGACCCTATCTTGATAGAGTTCGTGTTAAGATGGCCATGTGAGACTTAGTATTCGGCTACTTTATAAATGAGTCTTGAATAGTTGGTTTTAAATGAAAAGTTTTAATTCTTTACAATTTCTATTACCTATGCGATGAATGAATGCTATGAGGCTTGTATTAGACCCTTCTGGGTCGAGTACGCCGTGTTACGACTAGGGAGTGCTCTCGGGGTCGAGTACATTTTTGTACTGACGCATACTCTTGCCTATATTTCTTATCCAAATGTAGGGTTTGGCGTTCCTGACTCTCATCCCCGTGGCTAGGATCCATAGTAGAGGCAAGGTTGAAGATTGGTGAGTCCTCATAGCATTCAAGGATTTGGCCATCATTACTATTATGTTCTTTTCATTTTAGTATGGAACATTGTTGTATGGGCTATGTTCCATGCTTCTATTATATTAGATGGTTTTTGAGACAAGTGTATTAGACTTCCGCTTCGTTTTATAAAACTTTGATTAGGTTGAAAGTCTTTAAACCTTTATCGATTTTCTATTATCTTGACTATGAATGCTAAGTGGATTATATGAGGCCTCTCGGGGTCTTGTATGACATGTTAAATATAGGGGGTACCATTAGGTCGTGACAAACTTGGTAATCAAAGCACAAGGGTTAGAAAGATTCTAGGATTTATCAAAACCACGTCAAGTAGAGTCTTGTTCATGAATGTGAAATGTGCCACATTTATGATTAATAGGCTACTAGTTGTTTAGGAAACTTCACTTCTTCATTACTCTAAGTCGTGCGATAGAGTTTAACTCTATAAGGTCTTTCTCCTAATGCTTACTTGATGGTCTACAAGATATGACCACTCAAAGGGCTTTTGCTAGAAAGAATGAGGGAGACAATGCAAGTCAAGAAGCTACACCTCAAGCTACTCAAGCTCGAGTTGACCCTTTTGCACAGCAAGTAATAATGCGGAGTTTAGGACTGCTTTTCAAATTTTGTCTCAAGCTGTGACAGCCCAAACCAATAGGGAGATTATGGTCTACATCAACCCAAATATGGGTACGTCGACATCTAGAGTGAGGGACTTGAATAGGATGAATCCTCTAGAATTCGATGGTTCTAAGGTAGAGAAAGATCCTCAAAAGTTCATTGATGAGGTTTACAAGGTGTTGACTATTATGGGAGTGACTCCATTGCAAAAGGCAGAATTAGACGCTTATCAATTAAAAGGTGTGGCTCCAATTTGGTTCAACCAATGGAATGAAGAAAGACCGATAGATACGGGTCCCCTAGTGTTGGAAAGGTTCAAGTCTGCATTACTTGATAGTTTCTTTCCTCTTGCAATGAGGGAGGCAAAAGTGCTTGAGTTTATCAATTCGGCAAGGCAACATGAGTGTGAAAGAATATGCTTCGAGGTTCACCTAATTGTCAATGTATGCTCCTTCTATATTTGGCGAATCTAGGGCAAAGATGAGCAAGTTCATTTCGGGTGTGTCCCAATTGGTGATGAAACAATGTCGTTCATATATGCTTTTCCATGACATGGATATTTGTCGTCTCATGGTTCATGCCCAATAGATTAAAGTGCAGAAACTTAAGGAGAGGTCTAGGCAGACAAAGAGGGCTAGAACCGATGATGGTAATTTTTCTCATGCAAATTCCAATGGACATGGGCGTCCTAGGTTTTGTCAAAGGTTTTCCAGGAAAGGTTCCTCTAATGCTCATAAGTTCAGCAAAGATAGGTTGTCTAACCATAAACCTCAAGGAGGTGGTAGTGGGTCTTCAATGTCGAATTATGCTATGTGTGGTAGAAATCATGAGGGAAAATGTCTAGAGGGTTGCACTGCTTATTTTATTGTGGTAAGAGGGACCACAAGATAAGAGATTGTCTTCGGTTGCTAAGAATGAGGGATATAGTCATCGTAGGGCTCAACCCTATCCTTCATCCAATCGAAGTGGTTCGGTTTCTAATGCTCCCAAGAAAATTAGGTTCTATCCACTTCAGACTCGTGGTGAAAAGAGGGTTCCCCCGATGTGGTTACCGGTATGTTGAAAGTCTTTTAAATTGATAATTATGCTTTACTTCATCCCGGTGCTACCTTGTCTTTTCTGACGCAATATATAGCTTTGAGATTTGATGTGCTTCCTGATGTATGGTTAGATCCTTTTTCTGTCTCTACTCCTGTTGGTTATTCTATTGTGGCTAAGAGGGTCTATAGTAAATGTCCCATTTACTTGTCCCATAGAGTTACTCTTGTTGATTTGGTAGAGCTTGATATGCTAAATTTTGATGTTATCCTTGGTATGGATTGGCTGCACTCTTGTTATGCTTCTATTGATTGTAGAATCCGTGTAGTCAAATTTTAGTTTCCAAATGAGCCTATCCTATAGTGGAAGGGGGGGAATTCTATGCTGAAAGATCAGTTTATTACTTGTCTTTAAGCTAGGAAGATGATTTCTAAGGGTTGCTTATACCATCTAGTTAAGGGGAGGGATATGAATTACGAAACCCCTACTCTTTAGTCGGTCCCCATTGTTACTGAGTTTCCAGAAGTGTTTCCAGATGATTAACTTAGAATTCCTCTGGAAAGGGAAATAGATTTCGGTATGACCTTCTCCCAAATACGTTGCCTACTTCTATTCCTCCTTACATAATTACTCTGGTAGAACATAAAGATTTAAAAGAGCGATTGAATGATTTGTTGGATAAGGGTTTCATCCGACCAAGTATCTCTTCATGGCGTGCTCCAATTTTTTTTGTTATGAAGAAAGATGGTTCACTTCGTATGTTTATTGATTATCAGCAATTGAATAAGGTGACCATTAAGAATAAGTATCCTCTTCCAAGAATATATGATTTATTTGAACAACTCCAAGGAGCGAGTTACTTTTCAAAGATTGACCTTAGGTCGGGCTAGCACCAATTATAGGTGAAGGAATATGACATTCCAAAAACGGCCATTAGAACCTGTATGGTCATTATGAGTTTTTGGTGATGTCGTTTGGTTTGACTAGCGCTCTGGCGACATCTATGGATTTGATGATTAAGGTGTTTAGACAATACCTTGATATGTTCATTATTGTGTTCATTGTTGATATATTGATTTATTCAAGAAATGAGGATGATGACATCAATCATTTGAAGATTGTGTTGCAAATTTTCAAGGTCAAACAACTCTTTGCAAAGTTTAGCAAATGTGATTTTTGGCTAAGGTCTGTAGTTTTTCTTGGCCACATTGTTTCAAGTAAGGGTATTGAGTTAGATCCTAAAAATATGGATATGGTCAAGAGTTGGACTAGACCTCTATCCCCTTCGTATATTAAGAGTTTCTTGTGGTTGGCTTCTTATTACAGAAGATTGTTGAGGGGTTTTCTTCGATTGCCTATCCATTGACAACTTTGACTCAAAAGAATGCCAAGTTCAGATGGTTCGAAACATGTGAAAAGAGTTTTCAAGAATTGAAAGATAGACTTACTTCCGCTCTGGTGTTGACTTTAACGAAAGGGACAGATGGCTTTGTTGTTTATTGTGATGCCTCAAGAATTGGGTTAGGATGTGTGCTTATGCAAAATGGGATGGTTATTGCCTATGCTTCAAGGCAACTTAAGGTTCTTGAGATGAATTATCCTACCCATAATCTTAAATTAGCGGCGGTGGTTTTTGCCTTAAAGATTTGGAGACACTATTTGTATGTTGTTTAAGTAGATGTTTTCACCGGCCATAAGAGTTTGTAATATGTCTTTAATCAGAAAGATCTTAATCTTCAGCAAACAAGGTGGCTTGAGTAATTTAAGGATTATGATATAAGTGTTCTCTATCACCCAGGTAAGGCGAATATGGTGGTGAATGCTCTTTGCCGATTATCAATGGGTAGTATTTCCCAAATAGAAGAAAAGAAATAATTGGCACGAGATGTACATAGGTTGGCCCGATTGGGTGTTCTGTTAATGGAATCCACCAAGGGTGGTGTTACGGTTCTTAATGGTTCATAATCGTCTTGTGATGTATGTGAAAGCTAAGCAATATCTTGACCCGACCTTAGTAAAATTGAAAGAAGCGGTAATTAGAAAGTCCATTGAGGCTTTTATCAAAGGGGGAGATGGTATACATAGATACCAAGGTCGTTTGTGTGTTCCTAACGTTGATCACTTGAGGGAACATATCTTGTTAGAAGTCCCTAGTTCTCAGTTTTCCATTCACCTTGGACCCACCAAGATGTACCGTGATTTGCGGGAGGTCTATTGGTTGAATGGGATGATAAAGGATATTGGAGAATTTGTGGCTAAGTGTCCTAATTGTCAACAAGTGAAAGTTGAGCATCAGAAACTGGGAGGTTTATCCCAAGACAATAGTATTCCTACTTGGAAGTAGGAAGATTTGAATATGGACTTTATAGTAGGGTTGCCTCATACTCAGAGGTGATATGATTCAATTTGGGTTATAGTAGACCGAATGACGAAATTGGCTCATTTCATTCCCGTCAAAGTTTTTTATTCGGCGGAAGATTATGCTAAGTTGTATTTAAGTAAAATGGTAAGGTTAAAAGAAGTGCCCTTGTCCATTATCTCTGATTGAGCTACTCAGTTTACTTCTCAGTTTTTGAATTCCAAAAGGCTCTTCGTACTCGTGTTAAGATTAGCACGACTTTTAATCCACAAATCAATAGGCAAGCAAAGCGTACTATCCAAACTTTGGAAGATATGATGAGAGCATGGGTCATTAATTTTAAGGGTAATTGGGATGACCATTTTCCATAGATTGAGTTTGCTTATAACAATAGTTATCACTCTAGTATTGGTATGGCTCCATTTGAGGATCTCTATAGTAGGAGATGTAGATCTCTTATAGGTTGGTTTGAGGTGGGTGAAGTTGCCTTGATAAGAACCGAATGTGTTCATCACGCTATAGAAAAAGTCTGCTTTATTAGAGAAAGGTTGAGAAAAACCCAAAGTCAACAAACTATGTTGATATTAGAATAAGATATTATGAGTTGGATGTTCATGATTGGGTCTACTTGAAATTTCACCCATCAAGGGTGTAATGAGATTTGGGAAGAAAGGGAAGATTAGTCCCCGTTATGTGGGTCCATTTCAGATTTTGAGACGTATTGGTAAGGTTGCTTATGAGCTTAAATTTCCTAATGAGTTGGCATCGGTGAATCCAGTTTTCCATGTCTCTATATTAAAGAAATGTGTTGGAGATCCGATATATATAGTTCCATTAGAAAGTTTGGGACTTGATGAGAACCTCTCTTATGAAGAAGTTCTGATTGAGATTTTAGACCGGCAAGTCAAGAGGTTGAGAAATAAAGAAATTGCTTCCATGAAAGTGTTGTGAGGAATCAATTAGTTAAGGGTGCTACTTTGGAGGCCGAGGCAGATATGATGTCCCGATATCCTCATCTTTTTCCTTCTACTCCTACTCTAGCTTGAGGTAATGAGTTCCTTTTGGTTTACTTGTGTTTGGTGTCATCTCTTTTAGATATTCCCATGATTTCATTATTTTATGCATGTTCATGAAAAGCTTGAATTTATATGATTGATTTTCCTAATGTTGATATGCATTAAGTATGAATTCCCTATAGAGTTCATGAGATGAATTGTTGAACATGCTTTTCCTCGGAGTGATGTTTCCTCCTCGAATATATTCATTTGAGTATGAGTTGTATATGGATTTCATGATATGATTTTATGAGCATGCTTTTATCTTGGTGATAGTAGTTCCTCCTCGGATATGAGTAATCTTGTAAGTGCCTGTATATTGGGCTTCTAGGTCTAGTTCCTATCTTCCATATAATGCATTGAGTATGTTTAGCTTGGAGTCGAAGTTCCTCTATGGTTGTGTGCATTTTGAAGAAGTTGCATTCATGATGGGTTGCTAGTTTAGAGTCCTTTTCATTTTGTGGTGTCTTGAATCTCATTTGAGGACGAATTATCCCAAGGGGGAGATATTGTAACACCTCGTATTCGAAAAAGGCCAACATAGCAAGTTTTCAAGAATTTCAGGTGCAAGCCATAGAGGCCAACCACGAGCTGTTGGTAGGACTACGGACCGTAGGTGTGATCCATTGAATGGGCACCCAAAATGCCATTAATAGATCAGGAACTCTGGCCTAAACAACGGACCGTTGGTCAGACCACGGTCCGTGGTTGAGGGTCCATGGACCATGATCCCAAATTCTCGTTTCTGACTACCAATAACCTTTGTGGAGGACAAACCGTTGGTCAGACCGCAGTCTGTTAGTCATGGTCCGTTGATGGTGGGTCGACAATTATTTTTTAGGGTAGTTGGGTCTTTTCCTAATTATTCTATCCCTATACTACGTCGTTTTACCTATGTCTAAGACCCCTATATTAGTGATTTAAACCCAAAAATTTATTCATTTAATTCATTCTCCTAAAAATCTAAAAGAAGACCAAACTTCTTCCTCTCCAAATATTTCTCTCTCTATTACTTGAAGAAGAAGAAGGATTAAAGCTAGGGCTCAAGATCAAGCCTCAATTATCCATTGTTGTAGGCTTTGATAGCAATGTATGGTAGCTTTATTGATCCATGGAGTCCTTGCATCCATGGAAACCCTAAGTTCCTCAAGTGAGAAGTAGAAATTCCCCAATTTGAGTTACGGTTTTCTTCTAAGTTGTGGGTCTTTATGAATGTTGATCCAATTGAGTGGATTATGATTGTTTGTGCATGAATCGAGATGATTCTATTCTTTTCATGTTGTATTTCCATGCACCCATGCATAACCTGTGCTCCCTAGATGAAATTGATGTAAATGAGTTTTAATCTATGAAAGGAGAGTTTATGGATTAAGGTGTATTCTTATAGGATAAATATGACACATTATGAATTGTTTTGAGATTGAAGCATATGTGATGATTATGATATGAATTTCTTTGAGAGTGAATAATATGTTGTGAATTGTTGATTATTGATGTAATTGTTGTTGAAGGGATATTTCCCACTTGAATTGCTTATGTATGAATGTGAAAGGGTTTCTCACATTGAATGATTCTACGTTAAAAGGATTGCTTACCTGAAATTAATCTAAGCTTAGGAACTATGAATATGGTGAGGCTAGAAGCGATTACCCTTATCCTCTAATGAGAAGAATATGAGGCGATTACCCATATTCCTTAGAGCTGGACTACATGTTATTACCCATGATCCTAAGTAAAAGACAAGAGGCGAGTACCCATGTCATATGATATAAAGACAAAGGGCAAGTACCCATGTCTCATGATGATAGGACAAGAGGAAACCCATGACCCTAAAGTATGTTGGACAAGGGGTAACTCCCTAGATCCCACGGTAAGAAGGACTAGAGGCGACTACCCATATTCCTTTATAGAGAGACAAGAGGTGATTCCCCATGTCTATAAAAGATAAGCTAGACTATGTTGATATAGGTGATGAGCTTGGATTGTTGTTTGAGTTTGCCTTCCATGATGAGTAAGACTAGTAGAGGATTACCCATGTCTTGGATAAGTATGAATTGAGGTTACTTCAAGAAGTATTCCTTATATGTTTAGATGATCTATTATGTGCATTGATTATGCTTTATGACCTATGTTGTCTAACTTTTATGTTTATGTTATGTTTTTGCAAGCAATCATATTTAGTACATTTTTGTACTAACGCATACTCTTGACAACATTTCTTATCCAAATGTAGGGTTCGGCGTTCCCGAATCTCATCCCTGTGGCTAGGATCCATAGTAAAGGAAAACTTTAAGATTTGTGAATACTCATAGCATCTGAGGATTTGGCCACCATTTCTCTTATGTTCTTTTCATTTTAGTATTGAACATTGTTGTGTGGGATGTGTCCCGAGATTCTATTTTATTAGATTGTTTTTAAGACACGTATTAGACTTTCGTTTCGTTTTATAAATCTATTATTGGGTTGAAATTTTTTAAACCTTTTCAATTTTCTATTATCTTGAGTACGAATGCTAAATTTCTTATATGAGGCCTCTCGGGGTCTTGTATGCCATGTTACATCTAGGGGGTACCCCTGGGTTGTGACAGTTGAGTGAAGAAGTTGTAAGAAAATGCAAATGGGTTTTGAAATCTGAAGGATTTGGCAAGGAATTTAAAGATAAAAATTATTGGGGATTGTTTCCTACTTCAAAAGGAATCTCTATCTCAAATTTAGAGAAATTCCGAGCCAAAATCATTAAGGGTTTTATTTCTAATATTCATCTTTTTCATAGTGTTCGTGAAGGATATTTTCAAGAAGAAGGAATCTACAAAAGAATGTGTTTCATCCAAACGAAAAGAAAGAAAAGGTGGATAAGTGTTAGTGCACAATGGAATTTACCAAAAGGGGTAAGGAATAAAGAAAGAAGTATAGGGGGACTACAAAAGCACAAAATTCAAAGGTCTTCAGGTGCACACACTGGTCAATTCCGCGAGCCCGACTTTGCTCGCCAAAGTTCACTCTGTCACGACCCAGGGGAACCCCCTAGATTTAACAAGGAATACAAGACCCCGATAGGCCTCATACAAGCCCCTTAGCATATCATAACATAAAGAAATAGAAATGATGCAGAAATTTAAAACATTATTCGATAATATCAAACTCTTTATAAAATCAAGCGGAAGTCTATTACACTTTGTCTCATACCATCTAGTACATGAATGTCTTTGGGAAGTATCTCATACAAAAGTTCTAAACATAAAGAAATACAAAAGAACATGGTGGCTATCTCCTCGAACTATGAGGACTCACCTAAACTTCAATCCTTGCTCCTACTAAGATCCTAGCCACATGGTGGAACTCAATATATTTGATAAGAATGTAGGAGAGATTATATGTTAGTAAAAGATGTACTAAATATGATAGCTAGCATAACATCATCAAGAGTATAACAACATAATCATTGACATAATCACCAACATAGAAATAATATAAGCATTAGTCAACATAAGGAATAATCAATAAACATAAAATACAACATATTCATAAGCATAGTCAATACTTAGATCTTCATAACATAAGAGAACAACTTCATAAGTAAAGTCAAAGCGTACTTGTGCAATGCATAGATAAGATCGCATAATCTCACCCATACTAAGTACCACTTTAGGCCATCATACATATTCACAATCTTTTATTCTCATATTTATCTCATCTTTCAAAGACAAGGGGAATCACCTCTAGTCATTGTCACGACCCAGGGGTACTCCCTAGATGTAACACGGCGTACTCGATGATGAGTCCACGATTTGGACTCATTTAGGGCTTTATTTGTATAGATTTAGTGTCTTGAAATGCTTATTTTGTGCCATAACTAATGTAGAATCCTTGATTTTCAGGTATTTGAATTGAGGAACAAAGCAAGGACACTAATTTGCAAAAAGGAATTAAGCGAGCTGAAAGAAGGAAGAAAAGAAAGCCTGGTGATCGCCAAGTCCATTGGGTGAGTTGTCGAGTGGCTATTTGATCGGCTAAAGTTGCAGTGTGCCAAGCCCTGAAGGAGAAAATCAAGTTGGCGAGAGAAAGGAGCAGTCAACGGATCACCGAGTGGTTCTACGATGCAGTGTTAGATCGCTCAAAGTTACAGACCTGGAAGATGTTGAAGGCCAAGGAAAAAAGGCGATGGACTTGACGAAGGGCCGGATCGCCAAGCTGATCGGCGAGCCTGACTTACTCCACCGAATGGCCCTTTGCAACATATTTTTTGCTACTATAAATATGTGTTTGAACATTTAGGTTAGTATCTTTTATCAGTTAGCAAGTATCATATTTCTGAAGATATTGAACTCTGACTATTGAGACAAGTTTTCCTTAGCTTTGAAGAATTGAAGTTTTGCACTTTCGAGAAATTGAAAGTGGGTCTTCGAGATTCTTCAATTTGGACCATTGTATGGACAAAATTAATATTACCCAATTGATGGAAACACAATTTGGTAACGATTTTTATCTTTTTATGAGGACTAGCTAAAACCCCAATTCTTGTGGTGTAATTATGTTATTATGAGCTGCTTTGGTTTATGGGTATTGCTAATTGTTAGTTTAAATGTTGTTTAGAAGTGTGTTTAATCAGTAATTGTAGTTTAATTTAAGAATTGTAGTTGCAAATGCAATTCTACCTTCGTGTTTTTGGCTTGCTCGAGAGAGAGGTTTTAAATCCAAACTTATTGATTGCTGGTTAGTGGGTATTGGGTTGTCATGGGTTCAACTCATGAGAGTAAATCCTTGTAACACCCAGTAAAATATACTAAGACCTAGCTAAGGCTTGACTCGATCTAATAGGTTGAACTAGAGCCTCACATGTTATTTTATAGTTTGAAACTTTCCTAAATGATGAATAATGTCTTTTGAAGTTAGTTTGGTGATTTTAGAGTTCAAACGTTAAGAAACGATCATAACGCCCGGAAACCAGTAAGTTGAACTAGTGAGATGAACTAGTGTGTTGTAGGGTCTTGTAGTGGAATTTTGGAGTGTTGTATGAGGGTTAAAATAAAGATAAATGTCCCCTATACTTATATGAACATAAATAGAGGTTAAACGTCCGGGTACGACCCCCCAAGGACCACCCTAGGGGTCCTTGAGGAGGACCCCAACATTGGCCAAAAGCTGTCAAAAACAGCTTGACTTACGGAGGCAAGTGACGCCCCTTAAGTCAAACGACGCTCCGTAAGTATGATCTGTAGGTCAGGACTTAGTCTAGGGAGCCTTACCTCCCATGACAAAGTCCCAGACCCAAACAATGAAGGTACATAACTTCCCGTCACTCCGCCTACGGTCCGTAGGTGGAGGTCTCGTAGGTCTGCGCATTTTTCAGATTTTAATTTTTAAGTTAGTGTTTATGGGTTAGTTTAGTAATTAGTTTAGGGGTTAGGAGAGGGGATTAATTAGTTAATTTACCTCCTATTAATAGTTAATAGACCCTAAACTAATCACTTTTACCCATTCATCTTAAGACCCTAAATTATTCCCCAAGAAATCCTCTCTCTAGAAGAAGAAGAAGAAAGGAAGTTAGGGCAGCAGCTTAGGGAGATTTTCACCATTTATTCAAGCTTTATTTGGGGCTCTGATTGAAGGTATGTGAATCTTATTCATCCATGGGTTCTTCCACCCATGCAGCCCCCATAGATTCCCCCTCAATAGTGAACTCAAAAACCCAACTCTAGCTAGGGTTTTGATTGCATTGTGGGTAGGGCTTGGGAGTGATTCCAATCTAGTGGATATCACCCAATATTGATTGATTTAGATTTTATTGATTATAATGTTATGATTTCATGTGATTCCTCTGATGAACCCTAATCTAAATTGATGAATGTGATCTTTGTGGGTTTATGCCATTAGAGGCAAAGTTGAAGGTTCATATGTGATCTTCCTAATTCAATGTTGCGTGTTGTAATTGATCAAAGTTAGGATCATCTAATCATGAATTGAACTAGATTCTATTGTATATGGTTGATCTTGACTTGTAAAGTTAGAATTGAACCTTTAAGATCAATTAAGAATAGAATCACCTTGTAATGAAAGCTATGATCAAATTACCTTAAAATCTAGGTATAAAGAAGATATGAAGAAAAAAACCTTGAGAGTAGGGTTTGTGATCATGATAGTTAGGGCTTTAGGGTGAGACTAAGGTAATTACTTAGTGGTGCTAAGGCTTTGAGAGTAAAGTCTAAAAGAGAATAGAAGTCTAATAGGTTGTCTCTTATGCTTATTCTTTATGTTAGCGATTTATTCTTATGTTTATATTATTGTCTCTTATGCTTATTCTTTATGTTGATTAACAATTTGAGATGCTCTTATAATGTTGTGCTATCTTCCATACCTAGTACGTTTTGTACTAACACATATTGCCTACATTCTAACCAAATGTAGGGTTGGAGGCTTGAGTTGCTTCGGAGACTAGAATTTCAAGGATTTAGAAGATTTGAAGATTTGGTGAGTCCTGATGGCTTCGAGGACGAACCCTTTATTTCCCTATGCCATTTCTTTATGTTTTTAGACTTTGTATGGGCTATGTCCCAAAGACTTTTATTCATGATTTTAAATAATACTTCTGTTTGTTTCATGAAATAATACTTCGATTGTAAAAGTTTTGAATTTTCCCATTTTTTCTATTATATTATGTTAAGAATGTTCTAAGGGCTTGTACGCGACCCATTTGAGGTCAATTACGCCATGTTACAACTAAGGGGTGCTCTCGGGTCGTGACACACTTGGTATCATAGCATGAGATTTACAAAATTGTGGATGATATGGGAGTATCTTCTAGAGAAAAAGCGGAATTGGATTCATACCAATTGAAGGAGGTGGCCCAAATATGGTACACTCAATGGACGGCAAATAGGCCAGAGGAAGCGGGTCCTATATAATGGGAGGAGTTTAAGGAAGCATTCTTGGGTAAGTACTTTCCCCTAGAGAAGAGGGAGTGCAAAATTGAGGAGTTCATTAAGCCTAGGCAAGGTAATATGAGTGTGTAGGAATATGCTTTGAAGTTCTCTATGTTGTCTAGGTGTGCTCCATCTTTGGTGTCTAACTCTAGAGAGGAGATGAGTAGGTTTCTTACCGGTGTATATTACTTGGTGAAAGAAGAGTGTCGTACGGCAATGCTCCATGGTGACATGAACATCTCTAGGCTTGTTGTGTATGCTCAATCTATTGAGGAGTCCAAGATGACTAGGGTGAGGAAAGACTTTAAAAGGGGTAGGTATGAGGATCAAGGACAACCTAGGTTTAAGAAGAGGGCTCCAATCAAGATTTCTCAAGTGCTCCTAAGGTTAACCATGAAGGAGGTTATGGTTCTCAAATTGCTAAGCCTTCTTGTTCCACTTGTGGAAAGAAGTATTTTGGGAAGTGTCTATCCGGCACTAGTGAATGCTATGGTTGTGGGAAAAATGATCACAAGGTGAGAGATTGTCCTAATATTGTGGCTAAAGTAAGGAATGCTAGGCAAGCTCCTTATAGTGGTCCTAGTGTTGATGGTCAAGCAAGGAATCATTTCTATGCTCTCCAAGCTAACAAGGAAGCAAATCCGGATGAAGATGCCGGTAAGTCATAATTTCTAGTTTTGTGTTGGAATCCTTTTGTGTTGGTGTAGATGAGTTTCTCCGAAGTGGGGGATGGTATGTTGAATGGTGAGTTGAGGTGAGTTTGGATATTCTTGTCTCTTTCGTCTATTCCTAATCGAGCTTGAGTCATAGAATTGTAGAAGCATGATGCATGCTTTAAATTGAGTTCTAGATTTAAATGGGAAAATCAGTTTCATGATTGTTGTTCTCCTTATAAGCATAAATTGGTGAGTTGCTAAAAGTTGTTAGAGTTGATTAGTTGAGCATGCTTAAGTGTATTCTTGATGTGGTGTAACAACATGAAAATTCATAGGTTGAACTAGAGCCTAAACGTAATGTCAATGAGGTATAAAATGAATTCCCCGAGTTACTAGACCATCTAGGTGTGCTATGGTGGTCTACGAGTTAAGGCCTACGGGAGGAGTGCCAAGCAAAAGGGGAAAGCCAAGGCCAAAGGCCAAGGCTGCCCCAAACTTAGAGTTACTGCCTCAAACTCCACGGCCATCACCACGGCTCATTGTCATGACCACGGGAAAGTGGGAGGCTTCGTGGAATTTCCTTGGTCAAGGGAGAGGGACCTCCAAGTGTCCTAGACACTGCCTCACCCTTTACGAGAGGGACCACGAGTTGTGGTAAACTTCACGACTCGTGAAGGTGGGCGTGGAGCTCCCTTAGCTTTTGGGGAGTTGGGGGTTGGTAGGGTAGCTACTGCCCAAGGCACCACGGGTACCACTACGGACGGTGGTGCACTTGACGAGGTAGAGGGGTGGCTCGTGAAGGTCACTTGGCACCGAGGCTTGAAGGCCTTGCCTCCACAAGGCCAAGTCATGACCAAGGCCATCACCACGGATCGTGGGAGGCTCCGTGGTCTTGTCTTGGTCAAGTGTTAACTTGTGCACGAAAGGGGAGCTACTGCCTCCAACACCACGGGCAGCACCACAACCCGTGGTGCACTTTCACGACCCAAGAATGGTGGCCTTGGTCCCTGACGGGGACCATTTAAATGAAGAGTTTTGAGACTTTTCCTTTTTAAGTCCTATTTAAGTAGGGGTGTTTTGGGTATTTTAGAGGTTAATTATATATTGG
>JAJOOO010005815.1:0-19259 GCA_029582685.1 Solanum piurae
TTTAAGAGGAAGACTTCTTCTTGTTTTGTAAAATTGAGAGAATGACTTGAATAGGTTAATTTTGGGATTAAAATCACTTATATAGGAGTCCTAGGTAAGGTCAATATGACGTAGTATCAAAATAAAATAATTAGGAAAAGACTCAACTGACCCTAACTTACAGTTGACATCAGCCCCCAGATGAAGGGCTTCACTAGCCGTCTAGGCAGTCGTGGTCCCTAAATCAGTTGCTAGGCAAGTATTGCCCCTCCACAGGCCCACCTTCACGGGCCGTCTATCCCTTTACGAGCATTCTAGGGTCTCGTTGGAGGAGGCTAGCCTAGAAGTGGGTTCTGCCTCCCTTTTACAGCCACTACTACGGATCGTGAGGCTCACCATGAGTCATCTAAGGGATCGTGGGAGGGGATCCCCTTTTGGCACCGCATTGGAAGGTATCTGCGAGCACTACCATGAGCCGTGTTGCCCTTCACTGCCCATCATGGGCACCATGAAGTGTGTCATTGCTCAATTATGGGCTGGTGACCTTCCACTTGGCTCCTTTTCTAGACTTCTAATTTTCGAGGTGTAACATTGAACCTAGACATACAAGGTACACAAACATCAAATGTAAGGCAATTTTTATAACGACACCTCTAATGGGGGCAAAGACGACATCAAGAAAGGGATGTATGGGAATTAGGAAAACTTGAGATTAAATCAACACTCAACGATCCATTGCAATTCATTCCATAATCATTCAATCACTAATGAGTAGGCTAGGTCATCGTCAATTATGCTAATTATTTTTCGATCTCAAAGCATTTTATTGTGATATCTCCTTTCAGTCTCAATTAACAATTACAAAATAACCCACTACCTTAACTTAGACCTCTCTAGAAGGAAGCCTTGCACCAAACAATGAAACCCTAAACCTTCATCTTTTGATCTCAAATTCAAGATTCAAAGTCAGATGTGATTATCAATCAAATTCCCATTTCAATTGTTTATGATTTTTGGCTCAAATCCCAACTGCATTAAATTCCTCATTGTTTTTGGGTTCAATGTAATGCTTTATTATTTTTGTATCATTATTTTTCTCCTATTTCTTTTTTCTCAATTTATCTTTGTTTAAATTTATTAGACATATTTTTGATACTTTTGTCTTTTCTTCTTCTTATTTATACTGCTCATTTTATTTCTACATAAGTCTCTTTCTATGTACTAACTCGAAACTCTTTTAAAAATGATGAATTATTATTAAATTTGAAATTGATTTACAAAAAATATTATATAAAATAAATTAAATTAAAGTTAATCGTATGAAATTTTTTAAAAGTCATGAATATTCTTTTAATAAAATGTAATTAATTGATTTTTTCCCTTAATTTTATAGTATTTCTTTCTTTTTTTTCAGTTCGATTTTAAAAAGATGAAAACTAAACTAAACTAAACTTATTTGATTTGTTCATCATTTTTCTTTTTCAGGAATGACTAACCTAGTAAATTGAATTAAATGAACTAAAAAATCAACGATGTCAATTATTTATCTAATGAATATATATTATAATATTAGTAACTCAATTCTTACGCCCTTTTTAGAGAATCTTAGTGGTTGAATTTAAATAAAGTTCAAAAATAGAGTAGAATACTACAATATAAAAGAGAAACAGAAAAAGAAATATTTTTTAAAAAAAGCTCTATGAAATAGGGTAAAAGTAGAAAAAACCAAACGCAGGATCACAACGCAAGTTAAACTTATTGGATTCAGATTACTAGTTTCCTCCTATCTCGCTCAGCTTTCCATCTTGTAATTCTCACATGTTTACTTCTTTATATTTTGAACCCCCTTCACAGAAATCCTTGATCCGCCACTGCTTGCCTCACGCCTACCTTGCACCCGCATAGCCTCAAACCTACATTCCCCAAATTAGTCTCAAATTAATCTGCCTGCCTCGTTCATTGTCATTTTATAACACCCCATAGCCTTCAGAGGGGAAGCTTAGAAAAATTGTAGAATTTTCAGGTGTCACCCACGAGGACCAACCACGCCCAATGGTTGGATCCACGCCCCATAGGTGGGCCTCGTGGATGGGCACCAAGCAAATCTACCTAAGGCAGTGACCACGGCTAGGACCCACGCCATGTGGATGGGTCCACGCCTCGTGGTTGGGGATCGTAGGTCCAAGCCATTTTTTGCCAACTCCCAGAACCCAAACCACGGTTGACCAGGATAGTCAACGTGGACTCGTAGGTCAGCTTGGGCAGTTAAGTTTAAGGGCTTAATGGGTCTTTCTAAGTTTTAATTAGAATTAAGTGGTGTCATTTTACCCTAACCTAGGACACCAATATAAGTACTTTAGACCCCTAAATTAAGTCATGATAAATAATTATTTCAAGACCCCAAAAGAAACCTAAATCCCTCTCAAATATTCTCTATCTAGAAAGTTGAAGAAGAAGAGGTATCAAGCTAGGTCAAATCAAGTCTTCATTCTTTCAAGCTTGGTAGGATTTGTAATCAAGGTATGATGTCTTATTCATCCATGGAGCCCCATGATTTCCCCAATTTAGAAGAAGAATTCCCCAAGTCAATTTAGGGTTTCTTCTAATGTTATGGGTTATGATTCAATTGAGAGGATTAGGGTTGTTTATGATTGAATTGCATGTTTTTAGTATGATTATACATGTATCCAGGATTAACCTATGATTCTAAGATGAATTTGATATAGATGGGTTTTATGCCATGAAATAGGAAATTGAGGATTTAGAGATAATCTTCTAAGATTGATGATATGTATAGTAGATTGCTTGAGAGAAGAGCATATGGACATGAACTGAATTAGATTAAAGTATACATGATGAATCATGATTAGTAGTGCTTGAGATGGACCTTATATGATGATATATGATTAGAATTGTTTAAGAATGAATCATGTGATTAGAATGTCTTTAGATCTAGGCATATGTGATGACTATGAAGAGTATTTCTTTGAAAGTAAGGCTTGTAATTAAGAATGTTGATTGCTAGGGCTTTGAGAGTAAAGCTAATATGATGAACTATTAATGTTAAGGCTTTGAGTGTGAAACTTATATGATAATGATAGACTATTAGATAGAATTATTGTAGAAGGACTTTACCCACATAATCTACCTTATGATCTATGTTATGAATGTAGAATGTGAAAGGTTTTCTCACATAGAATGATTCTAGGTGGAAAGGCTTGCTCACCTAAAATGAATCTAGACTAAAATGCTAAATGAATGATGAGGCTAGGGAAGAATACCTTTGTCCTCCATATGTAAAGGATATGAGGTGATTTCCCATACTCCTTAGGATTAATAAAAAAGGTGATTTCCAATGTTCTTATTATGATGAATGGACATGGAGGCGAGTACCCTGACCCTTATGAAATGATGTGGAGGCGAATCCTCGCGTCTCTAAAGCTTGACTTGGTAAGACAAGACAATGCATGGTAGCTTGAGTAGAAGATCTCATCGATAGCCTTGGATTGAGAAATCGTACCCTTACAATGGTTAGATTGAACTAGCATAATAGAATGCTTGCATGTAAGGCCAAACCATTTCATTGGTAGCTTGGATTGAGCAATATTACCCTTCCTTGAGTAGCTTGGACTTGCATGAGAGTGTGATTTCCATGATAGCTTGGTTTAGCATAATGAGGTGTTTTTCCTTGGTAGCCTTGAATTGGTAAATCGTAACCATTCATGAGTAATGATTGTGTTGGACTAGTAAAGAAGTACTTTTCCATGTATAGTATAGATAACTAAATAGGGACAAGTCCCTAATAAAAGTAGCATGTTTATGATGAATCAAGGTTACTTCAAGGAAGTATCGTAAGTATGTTTTAATATGAGATTTGCTTGTATGATGTAAGCTTAGTTTGGATTGTTGTGTGCGTTTCCTTCCTTGATACGTATGAATAGAGGTGATGACCTATGTAATGATAAGAACAATTTGAGGTTACTTGAGAAGTGTTCCTCTTACGATATGATGATTTATGTGCATTGAATATGCTAATGGCTTATATTGGTATCTCTTATGATTATGGTATATGTCTTATGTTGACTAATGCCTATATTATGCTTATGTTGATCATTTATGCTAGCCATCATATTTAGTACATTTTGTATTAATGCATACTCTTTACATTATTATCAAATGTAGGGTCCCGCGATATTGACTTCCATCCCTGTGGCTAGGTTCATAGTAGAGCAGGGAGTGAAGATTTGGTGATTCCTCATAGCATCGAGGATTTGATCACCTTTCCTTTATGTCTTTCATTTTTATGTAAGAACATTTGTATGGGTTGTGTCCCTAAGCCTTTCATGTATTAGATGGTTTGAGACAAATGTTAAAGACTTCCGCTTCATTTTATAAAAGACTTTGATTGTATGGAAATGTTTTAAATTTCCATACCATTTTCTATTACTTTATGTTATGATATGCTAAGTGGCTTGTATGAGGCCTATCGCGGTCTTGTAAGCCATGTTACGTCTAGGGTGTACCTCTGGGTCGTGACACATTTCTAGGCTCGTGCAAGAGAAGTTCATGACCATTCATTTTAATTTCTCTTGTAGTTATATCCTCTGCATAGTTTCTTGTGTCTTCATCCTTTCTAGATGATGGTATGATTTTTCAGTCTAAATAACAAACTACAAAATATAAAATATCCAACAAAATTAACGTCACATGTATGCCAAGTAAACCTATACCCTCCCATCGCTTATTATAGTATTGTCAGATGATGTCATGAAGGCATGTAATGAGTAAATTACAACATTGGTCATTCACTTTATACAAGTGATAATCTCTATATATCAAGTTAGTTATTTTTGTTGCACCTCGAGCCTACGTCCTGGATGTGGCCGACACCTGATGTCATTGCTTACCCGATTGTACCCATAACATGATATTAGACATGAGCATACCTCTAGACATGATCGGAAATAAAAATTAAAATCTTTTGGAGAGACAAGTCTTGTAAAAGAAATACTTTACATAAAGCTTAGTCGTGGAATTTAAATTATTGTCGAAGGACACTAAGGTCCAAAAAAAAACATAACCAACTTTTTATATTTCTATGAATCCTCTAAACATAACTGAGAAGTGAAACTAGGAGAAGGGCCCAAGTATACCTTCAATGCATAAACATAAGTATTGGAGATGTGTTGACTAAGCCCCAGAAACAAAGAGGGGCTCACCAATAACAGAAGATATGAAATCAAGCGAGCAGCCTGATCACATGTTTATGTACCTGAGTCTGCATCAATAAAAAGATGCAGCGATCCAATTAAACGGACATAAGTACATATGGAATGGTATTGTATATAAAATAGAGAAATTAAACGTAACATGCATATCATATCAACAGAAGAAGTTAACATAGTAATAATCATAACATATGAAGGTTAAAAGATGAGGTCATTTACATTGTCTTAAGGATACCTCTTTTATCATATTTTAGTTCATCATGAGATTCTAATAGTTTAACCAACATAAACCACCATGTGAGTACATGAAGTATGATCTCGACCCGATCAGCTAAGTCATCTCATACCTTGTCAATTATGAGACATATGTGTACATATCATGTGGATCCATAACTAGCCCTTACTAGGGGCATAAAGAAGGAGTCACCCGAATTAACTGTATGATCCTTAACCTTCATCAGCAAACACAGTTTCAAACATTCGTCAATTAGACTTATGCCTTATTTGTTAAATATTTATCTCCCTTAAGATCATGTGATCATGGGATAACCCATAGGCTCATATTCCTAACATTAAACGACCATACTTCATAGTTTTAATTCATATCATCATATAGTGAAACTAAAATTCATGTATCAGAATTTTACATTCATGAGAGACATATATCGTATCATAACAATAAAGTAAGAGAATCATAAGAAAGTATCATAAGGTCTCACATTTGGGAACATTCATAACTCATAGTCTAGTGTTCATAACATTTTTCCAAGAAATCTTAAAAGAGTTACCAAGAAAGTATAGAGAAAATCATGAAAGTAGTTCTCAAGATAAAAATTTCTTCTCTCAATAAAAAATCGTAAATTCAGGTAAAAATATTATCAAGAAATTGAAGTACATTTATAGAGGTTTCTTGGGTTTCATAAAAATTCAAGAACAATTCAAGAATATGGGGTTTCATGCTAACCCTAATTCATTCATGGAATATTCTTTGCAATGATGGAAATATAGCGTTAGGCAATTTGTGTTTAAAACATTACTACTTATTTCAACAAACTTTGCAGAAACACAAAGTTACAAAAGTTTGAATGAACCAGTGAAGAAAATAAATTAATTAAGAAAATTAAAATCTGTAAAAACGTACAAGAATCTGAAAAATCAGAATGGAAAGAAGATCAAGCCCACTGAATGCACAGTGTGCCCTTAAGGAAATTATTCCCCTCTAGCATCCGAGGTTTTATTTGTAATATGTCCCCCCAGGATAGAATGATGTCAATCACCAGTGTATTGATACCCAAAACTCTAGTGTCATCGAGCCACTCAATGGAAGTAAAATACACAATAAATATTTGTACTGAAGAAGAAGAAGAAGAATTCATAAATTTCGTAAGTAAAAATATGAGGAATCAAAGGTATTTATAAGCAAGAGGAACTAGTTCTGAAAGGGTGCAACCTTTCAGAAACCACACGACCATTTATGAAAGTTTGCAACCTTTCAAACGGTCATGGTTGTTCCTGAAAGTTGCAACCTTTTAGAACAGTCATCTCCAACGGCGGGAAATTCAAATTAAAATGGGAAAGTGTTTTAAATAAAATGGGTTGCGCGGATCCGAGTCAGGCAGAACGTTTCGGTTAATTAACTAAATAATTGAAATGTTTTGGATATTTAAATCACTTTAATTAATTAAATAAATAATTAACTAAATAATTAAAACAAACTTTGTCCAAAATAATCTCTCGATCGATCATTTTCCAAAGCCAAAGTCAAAGTCGAAGCCGAGCCGGCGACGACGACGATGGCGCGAGGGGGTCCCTCTTTCCAACTCTTTTAACAACTAATAGAAGTGTTTCTCTATTTAAACACTTTTATTTTTCTGTCCAACACCAATGAGGGATAAATGTCTTTTCTTAAAACATAAGAGTATCTTTTCCAATTCCTTTTTACATCTTCCCTCCATTTCCCATTAACTCTTGCTATACCCAACAATCCCCCACATTAATGGGGAATGGTCATACATAAAGGAATGCACGGACGAGTGTGTACTTTACAAGAAAGAATCAATTGCATCTGGATAAGTAGGTTTCCCCTTGTACTTTCTGTAGTGAACATATGTCGGATATACTCAGTCAATCGGTAGATGCGATATCATTGATCCGTCGAGCTTTGGTGTATACCTAGACAACCATATGTCACACAATTAACCTTTTACAGTTTATGGCTCTTACGGTTGTGCTCGTTTCAGCCTTGAACACCTCCTAGTTTTATGAGTGTATAGAGAATAGGCTTTTGACAAAAAATTATCTTTCAAGCGGCTTACACTTCACACTCACATAGGTGATTTATAACTGTGTCATCGCGTAGATACATTATTTAGTAAAATCTGCCAAATTTAGCAAATTATTAAAATCTTTAAGCTTTATTAACTCATTAACAAGCCTTAATGTTTTAACCTTGTTCCTGAACATTTTCTTCATCATGAGAATGGATTGAGTTAATTGACAATGTTGAATCGTTAGTGACAACTTTGTTTTTCTCCTTAAGCCTTGCTCTTGGGATCTCCAGTCTGCTAGATAGAGTTACCGCCATCATGACTTGTCCTAAGCCGTAAACCCATTCCCTTAGATGATCTTTCAACTGCCTCGCTGACTAGGGCTTTCGTTAGTGGATTCGACACATTATCTCTTGACTTCACATAGTCAATTGTGAAAAGTCCACTAGAGAGAAATTGCCTGATGGTATTATGTCTCCATCGTATATGATGAGACTTCCCATTGTACATGACGCTCCCTGCCCTACCTATTGCTGCTTGACTATCACAATGTATGTAAATAGGTCCCACAGGTTTGGGCCAGAATGGAATATCTTCTAAGAAATTCCGAAGTCATTCAGCTTCTTCACCGACCTTATCTAAAGAAATAAATTTAAATTCCATTGTGAAGCTAGCGATACATGTCTGTTTGGAAAATTTCCAAGAGACTGCTCATCCACCTAGTGTAAACACATAACCACTTGTTGATTTTACTTCATTTGACCTGGTGATCCAATTTTCATCACTATATCCTTCAATCACGGTAGGATATTTATTATAATGCAAAGCATAGTGGTGTGTATGTTTCAGATAACCCAACACACATTTCATTGCCATCCAGTGAGTTTGATTAGGATTACTAGTGAACCGACTCAGTTTGCTAATAGCATATGCTATATCTGGTCGAGTAAAATTCATAATATCTATCAAACTTCCCAACACTCTGGAATATTTTCATTGAGAGTCACTTTTACCTTCATTCTTTTGAAATGTAAAGATTAAATCAATTGGAGTTTTGACATCGTTGAAATTCAAGTACTTGAACTTATCCAATAATCTTTCAATATAATGAGATTGAGATAATGCTAGTCCCTGAGGAGTTTTGAGAATCATGGTCCCTAAGATCAAATCAACAGCTCCTAAGTCCTTCATATCGAACTTGCTGGACAACATGCACTTAGTAGCATTTATATCGTCAATATCTTTACTCATTATTAACATGTCATCAACATACAAACAAACAATGACTTCATGATTCAGAATGATTTTAACGTAAACACACTTATTACATTCGTTAATCTTGAATCCATTTGCCAACATTGTTTGGTCAAATTTAGCATGCCATTGTTTGGGTGCTTGCTTGAGCCCGTAAAGTGACTTCACAAGCCTGCACACTTTCTCTTCTTTAACGGAACTATAAACCCTACATGTTGTTCCATGTAAATTTCTTCCTCCAACTCTCCATTTAAGAAGGTTGTCTTTACATCCATTTGGTGGATTTTAAGATCATGCACTGCCGTTAGTGTTATTAACATCCTAATTGATGTTATCATTGTTACTGGAGAGTATGTATCAAAGTAGTCCAGACTTTCTTTTTGCTTGTATCCTTTGACTACAAGTCTAGCCTTATATTTTTCAATAGTCCCATCACCTTTCATTTTCCTTTTAAAGATCCACTTTGATCCTAAAGGTGTATTTCCTGGAGGAAGATCAGCCAATTCCTAAGTATGGTTACTTAAAATTGATTCGATCTCACTATTGACTGCTTCTTTCCATTACGTTGACTCAGACGAAGACATAGTTACTTTAAATGTTTGAGGCTCATCTTTAATTAAGAATGCCGCAAAATCTAGTCCGAAAGAAGTGGGTTTTCGTTGGCGATTACTACGCCTAGTATCCTCGTTAGGTAGTGTATTTGGCGTTGAGTCCTCCCTTGGTTGTTTAGCTCCTTCACTTGTCGACTCACATTCAGTTTTATACGGACAAATGTATTTAAAGAACTCATCATTATCTGACTCAATTACCGTATTAACATGAATTTCAGGATTATCAAATTTGTGAACCAAAAACCGACAGGTCTTACTGTTCACAACATATCCAATAAATACACAATCCACTATTTTGGGTCCAATTTTCACTCTCATGGGTAAAGGAACCTCTACCTTGGCTAAACCTCCTGTCACGCACCGAGCCTACACATTGGATGTGGCCGGCACTCAAGAAACCATTGCTGGCCCCAAGCAAACCGTTGTCCTGGATTACTTTCTCAGCGGAAGACTTAAACACAAGAGATATAGCTCATGCAATAACTTAAAAGATAATAACTTAGCCAAAAATGGTAATTCAAGTCTTAAACGTGTATAAATGAAATGAATAAGACCAAAGAACTAATACTATATGTCTATGAAGGCTCTAAAACTAAGAGTTATGTCGGTACAGGACCCTCGATCATCCTAACAACTGAAAACTAGAAAACAAATGATAGAAGAGTCCTCCGGAATGCAAGGAGGCTCACCAACTGACTCGGAGTGCTGAACCTGATCAACAAGGCGCTAGATGTTGATCCTCATTACCTGTGTCTGCATCTTAAGATGATGCAGGCCAACTGGCATCAGTACATAGAACGTACGAGTATGCGAGTTGGAATGCTAAACAATACAAAGGCATGAAAAGATTCTGAAAGAAACACTTACCTTGGCTCTTCTCAACTCATGAATAACTTAACTCAAAAATAAAGCAATGAACAAATGAAATATATGAAAAAAATTATAAATCAATAAAACCAACTTAGGTCGTTAAAGAAAATGCAATAACAAACTCAACTTTACTCATATAATAAAGTAATATAGTTTCTGTGGGAGATTCTCTAACCGACAACCACCACTATGAGCCTAAGTGGTGATACAACATCTTGCCCACGCTGCCAGAACAGTCCTATACTTTGACGTCATATAGAATACTTAACTTAGTGGATCCACTAGCTTAACTTATGTGATCATCTAAAAAACATGACCCATTAATACCCATGATGGCTACATGGTTTATGGAGACTTGATTTAATATGAACTCGCATCCCCATATCGGTGCTCAGTACTACTCCCAAAATATACTTAGCTCATATGTTTTTAAAACAACTTCTTTCTTTGGTTTGAGGTAATTACTCAAAACTTAGCTTAAAAGCTTCTTGGAATCGATGTTCCCTTTTCTTGCTCAAATGTGAAAACATTTATAAACTCTTAGGAAATACTTAGTTCCCTTATAGCTTCTTTGAGAAATGAACTCAACTCTTTAGTCTTAGCTTAACTTGAAACTTTAAGTCTTAAAACAAAGTTATTAAAACATTTGTGAAAAGACCCTTGAAAACTTTGATGACTTGACTTGACTTGACTATTAACTTCACTTGAATTGACTCTTAACTTTCCTTGAATTGAATTATGGATTCAAGGATTATATTTTGTGATAGGAAAAGTCTTTTGATGTTTAGGAATGATTTCGAATAGCTAAACTTAAGAAAAGTTACGAAATCACCATCTTGGAACAAGTCCGCAACGCGGAGATACTCCTAAATATATGCTCGCAAAACTAAATTTTGAGACAGTGCAGCCCGCGTCCTCTTCGCGATGCGGAGCAGAATTTTGTTCACAGGAGGAACAAGTCCGCGACGCGGACTTGTTTCATGAACCTTACTCGACTTTTTCCTTCTTCGTTTTTCAGCCTCAAACCACCTAAATTTGATTATCTTCCTCAAATTCATTTTAAATCCCGATGCCGAGCATGTATACTCAAGAAACTAACTCAAAACAACCCTAAACTCAATGTAAGGATTTCATAAAGTTCTCAATTCGTCCTAATTCGCTAACAACATTCGAATTCAAAAATATTTGTCAAGAATATCAATTTTCCAACTCTTCTAGGACGAATTTCACTGAATTAAACATGCTTGGCACGTGGGTGAATGAACCCAACGCTATGAGAGACTCATATACCTGGTGGGATCAAATCCTTGAAAAAATTCGAGATCAATTCCTTGCGAAATGATGAATCTTGCTTTTCCTCTTCTCTTTTCTCTTGTGTTCTTTCTCCAAAAACCCTAACTCTATTTTTCAAAAGCGTAAACTGAACCCAGTCAGTTTAGCCCCTAAAAATATTACCAATAAATGAATTAATTAAGGTGGGTAAGTAAAAGACCAAACTACCCCTTAAAAAATCCGGTTTGGACTTTCCTTATTCCAACAGCCCAACTTCCAAAGGGGATAACTCACTCATACGAACTCGGAATTTCCCAAACTTGGCAGCGTTGGAAAAATTATTTCAAGGGATTTCCAACTATATCTGAAAATATACCTAACTCATCCTGAGCTAGAAGTTATGGTCGTTTGAAGTTGACCAAAACTCACTTTTGCTAACTTAACTAACTTTCCAGATTTTTAATTTTTCCCAAAAATGACTATTTCCAAATTTAAGCTTCTTCCTAGTTATTTCAATTTGTGAGATGTTACAATATCTTCCCCTTGGGATTATTTGTCCTCGAATGAGATTATTCCCACTAGGCTAAGGGTGGTAACATCTAGTTCCAACACCTAACAAGCAAATGCACAATCAACATGCTCACTCATAATTTAAAGAGTACTAAGAAGAGAATTAGTACCTTGGCCTGCATTTTCTCCGGTTTCAAAGAGATATGGATATCTCTTCTTCATATCCTCTTCATCTTCCCAAGTAGCTTCTTCACCAAATTGGTTCCTCCAAAGGACTTTGACTGACGCAACCTTCTTTGTTCTCAACTTGCGAACTTGGCGATCTAGAATCTGAACCGGAATCTCCTCATAAGATAAGCTATCATTGTTCTCAATATTTTCAGTTGATATGATCAATGAAGTATCGCCCATACACTTCTTCAACATGGAGATGTGAAACACCGAATGAACCGCTTCTTGTGGTAGCTCCAACTCATAAGCTTCATTGCCAGTCCTCTTGGATATTCTAAAAGGTCCAATATACCGGGGACTAAGCTTCCCCTTCTTACCAAACCTCATAACACCCTTCATAGGTGAAACTTTTAAATATATCCAATCATCTACCTCGAACTCTAACACCCTTCTCCTAACATCAGTGTAGGATTTCTGACGACTCTGTGTTGTTTTCAATCTCTCTTGAATTACTTTCACCTTCTCCATTAGCTTGGTGAACTAAATATGGTCCTATCAACCCTGGTTCACCAACTTCAAACCATCCAATAGGAGATCTGCATCTTCTCCCATAAAGAGCTTCATAAGGAGCCATTTGGATGCTCGAGTGATAACTGTTGTTGTAAGCAAACTCGATGAGAGGTAGGTGATCATCCCAATTCCCTTTGAAATCAATCACACAATCCCTCAACATATCTTCTAATTTCTGAATAGTGCGCTCTGCTTGTCTGTCAGTCTAAGGATGAAAGGCAGTACTTAAGTTCACCTTTGAACTCAAACCTCTCTCAAAAGATTTCCAGAATTGTGCAGTAAATTGTGCACCTCTATCTGAAATAATGGAGACTGGAACTCCATGACGTCTTACCACCTTCTGAATATATAACCTGGCATAATCTTCTACTGAATGGGTAGTTTTTACCGACAGAAAATGGGCTGATTTTTTCATTCTGTCAACGATCACCCAAATAGAATAATGCTATTTGCGAGACATTGGCAAGCCTATGATGAAATCCATATTAATCATCTACCACTTCCAATCCAGAAGTTCTATATTCTGATCCAAACAACCGGACCTTTGGTGCTCTACTTTAACTTGTTGGCAATTTGGACACTTAGTAACAAATTCTGCAATGCTCTTCTTCATACTATTCCACCAATACACTTCTTTCAAATCACGATAAATCTTTGTGGAACCCAGATGAATGGAATATCTGGAGCTATGAGCTTCCTCCATGATCCTCTCTTGGAGCCCATCCACCATAGGTACACACAACCTACCTTGATATCTTAATACACCATCTCCCCCATGTTCAAAAGCTAATACTTTTTGCTTATGAACATTTGCCTTCAATTCAAGCAAAATTGGGTCTTGGTCTTGCTTGCCTTTTACTTCTGACACTAATGATGACTCAGCCCCATTCGTCACCACTATACCTCCTTCTGTGGAATCCATAAGTCTGACTCCCAAGCGTGCCAGTCTGTGCACATCTTTTGCTAACTCTTTCTTTCCTTCTTCAACATGGGCGGTGCTACCCATAGACAACCTGCTTAACGCATCAGCAACCACATTAGCCTTACCTGGGTGGTAAAGAATGCTCATATCATAATCCTTGAGTAATTCTAACCACCTCCTCTGTCTGAGACTAAGCCTTTATGGGTGAACACATATTGGAGGCTCTTACGATCAGTGAATACATCAACATGAACACCATACAAATAATGACGCCATATCTTCAAAGTGAATACTACAACAACCAATTCTAAGTCATGGGTTGGGTAGTTCTTCTCATGAACCTTCAACTGTCTGCAGGCATAATCTATAACTTTGCCATTCTGCATTAAAACACAACCCAAGCCAACTCTAGATGCATCACAATACACCACAAAACCTTGAGTACCTTCCGGTAAAGTTAAAACTAGGGTTGTAGTCAACCTTTTCTTCAATTCCTAAAAACTTTTCTCACACGCCTCAAACCATTGAAACTTCACTATTTTCTGAGTCAACTTCGTCAAAGGGGACGAAATGGATGAAAAACCCTCTAAAAACCTTCTATAATAGCAAGGCAAACCCAAGAAACTCCTAATATCAGTTGGAGATGTGGGTCTAGGCCAATTCTGCACTGCCTCGATTTTATGAGTATCAACTCTAATTCCATCACCGGAAACTATGTGTCCCAAGAATACCACAGACTCAAGCTGAAACTCACACTTAGAGAACTTGGCATACAACTCTCTATCTTTTAAAGTATGAAGAATTATGCTGAGATGATTAGCATGATCTTCTTCATTCCTTGAATAGATTAGTATGTCATCAATGAAGACGATAACAAACATATCTAAATAAGGTTTGAAGACTCTATTCATAAGATCCATGAATGTTGCTGGTGCATTGGTCAAACCAAAAGACATGACCAAAAACTCATAATGACCATATCTGGTTCTGAAAGCTGTCTTTGGAATATCACATTCCCTTACTCTTAATTGATGATAGCCTGATCTGAGGTCAATTTTTGAGAAACAGGAAACACCTTGAAGCTGATCGAAAAGATCATCAATTCTCGAAAGAGGATACTTATTCTTGATGGTAACGTTGTTCAACTGACGGTAATCTATACACATCCCAAGGGAACCATCTTTCTTTTTCACAAACAAGACCGGAGCGCCCCAAGGTGAGACACTTGGTCGAATGAAGCCCTTCTCTAATAGATCATTTAACTGTTCTTTCAACTCTTTCAACTCTGCTGGTGACATTCTGTATGGCGAAATAGAGAGAGGACGAGTATCTGGAATGATGTATGTACTGAAGTCTATTTCTCTCTCAGGAGGAACTCCGGGTAGGTCATCAGGAAAGACTTCTGAAAACTCTTTTACTATAGGAACTGACTGAATGGGAGGTACCTCAACACCTGAGTCATTTACTCAGACTAAGTGATAGATACAACCCTTCGAAACTAACTTTCTCGCCTTAAGGTACGAAACGAAATGACCTTTAGGCACTGCTGAACTAATACTCCACTCTAAGACTGGCTCTTTTGGAAACTGAAACTTGACTACTCCAGTTCTACAATCAACCGAGGTATAACAGGCATGAAGCCAGTCCATACCATGAATGACATCAAAATCTACCATGTCTAATTCAATTAAGTCATCCATGGTACTCTTGTGATTGACAGAAATCGGACAATCACGATAGACTCTCTCTCCGCTAGAATAAACTCCCTAACAGGTGTAGAAACACAAAAGCGTTCACAAAGTTTCTCAGGAAGAACATCAAACTTATTTGCAACATAAGGGGTTACAAAAGATAAACTTGCTCCTGGGTCTAGCTAAGCATAAAGATCAAAAGCAAAGACTTTGATCTTACCAGCAACAGCGTCTGGAGAGTTCTCTTGCTCTTGATGGCTGGTGATTGCATAAAGACGGTTTGTTCCTCCGCCCGCACCTGAAGTATCTCCTCTAGGTGCAGCTCTATCTGGGGAAGCAACTGATGAAAATTGGGCCCTATTGCCCTGATTTGCACTACCTTGCTTGTTCTTTGGGCACTTTTTCAAGAAGTGACCCTCTTGTCCACACTTGAAGCAACCTGCCTGACCCTCACGACACTTACCTGGGTGGGTTCTACCACACTTAGCACATGCGGGAGCGCAATTACCTCCTTATGCCAGACTACCTTGAGACTGTGCAGGTCTAGCTATGAAGTTCTGTGAATTATAGCCATTATACTCACCTTTGTTTCTGGGTGCAGGTGCACTAGCAGATGATGGAGCAGGTCGCTTTTACTTTTGCTGAAAGGACAAACAATTCACATTACCTTTCTGCTGCCCAGACTTATTTCTTGTCTTAGCTTTCTTCTTTCTGAACTCTACCCTATCCCTTAGCTTCTCTTCCTCAACCTGCTGCACATAAACCATCAACCTTGATATGTCCATGTCCCCGATAATAATTGCAGCCCTACCTTTCTTACTCGACAGACGAGACAACCCAGCAACAAACAAATCTCATTCTGCTCCTCATGTCCGTAACCATCTCCGGAGCATAACAGGATAGTTGGGTGAACTTCAACCCATACTCATGAACACTTAGAGAATCCTTTTTAAGTGTGGGGAACTCACGTACCTTGGACTCTTTCAATTCCTAGGGAAAGAAACGCCCCAAGAAAGCTTTCTCAAAATAGGCCCAACTCATAGGTGGTGCATCCTCAGCTCTACCCCCTTTCCACTGGTCGAACCAAGTCCTAGAAATATTCTTCAGTTGATATGCATCCAGTTCAACTCCCTCAGTATCTGACACATGCATAACCTCAAATACCTTCTTCAGCTCCTCAATAAAGTTCTCTGGATCCTCAGTAGTACTCGAATCAGTGAAGCTTGGAGGATTCATCCTCAAGAACTCACGGATCCTTAAATTGTCATCTCCTTCATGTCAAACTGCCCTTTGCTGACCAACCTGGTTAGTCACAGCTTCAACAATCTAATTGCCTCTCTGAACTCAACATTAGTAACTTTCCCTTGAGGTTGCACTTCAGAGGCATTATGTAACTCTTGTTCCTCAACATTGCGACTCGCAGGATGACCTCTGACATCTCTTCGTTGAGGCATGATTATCTGAAAGCACGCGCAAGCATGAATTAGAAGAATTTTTTTAGAGATCAAACCCAGACGCACAAAATTAGAGTCACAAAAGTGAGAAATTTTCCTAAATGTTGCAGCCTCCTAATTATAGATGTGGCGCGCTTCATACCGATAACTAGGACTCTACAAACAAGACTTCATAAACTTCCTAGGACTCTTGAACTCTGTGCTCTGATACCAAGTTTGTCACTCCCCAAGCCTATACCCTGAACGTGGCCGGCACTCAAAAAACCATGGCCGGTTAAAAGTGAATCCTTGGCCTGGCTTACTTACTTAGCAGAAGACTTAAACACAAGAGATATAGCTCATTCAATAACTTAAAAGATAATAACTTAGCCGAAAATGGCAATTCAAGTCTTAAACGTGTATAACTGAAATGAATAAGACCATAGAACTAATACTATATGTCTATGAAGCCTCTAAAACAAAGAGAGATGTTGGGATAGGACCCTCAATCATCCTAACAACTGAAAACTAGAAAAAAAATGATAAAAGAGTCATTCAGAATGTAAAGAGGCTCACCAACTGACTCGAAGTACTGAACCTGATCAACGACGTGCTGGATGTTGATCCTGGTTACCTGTGTCTACATCATAAGACGATGCAGGCCAACTGGCATCAGTACATTGAATGTACGAGTATGCGAGTTGGAATGCTAAACAATACAAAGGCATGAAAAGATTCTGAAAGAAACACTTACCTTGGCTCTTCTCAACTCATGAATAACTTAACTCAAAAATAAAGCAATAAACACATGCAATATATGAATAGCTTTATAAATCAATAAAATCAACTTAGTTCGTTAAAGAAATGCAATAACAAACTCAACTTTACTCATATAATAAAGTAATATAATTTCTGTGGGAGATTCTCTAACCGACAACCACCACTATAAGCCTAAGTGGTGATACAACGTCTTTCCCACGCTGCCAGAACTGTCCTATACTTTGTCGTCATATAGAACGCTTAACTTAGTGGATCCACTAGCTTAAGTTATGTGATCATCTAAAAAGCATGACCCATTAATACCCATGATGGCTACATGGTTTATGGAAACTTGAGTTAATATGAACTCTCATCCCCATATCGGTGCTCAATAATACTCCCAAAATATACTTAGCTCATATGTTTTTAAAACAACTTCTTTCTTTGGTTTGAGGTAATTACTCAAAACTTAGCTTAAAAGCTTCTTGGAATCGATGTTCCTTTTTCTTGCTCAAATGTGAAAACATTTATAAACTCTTAGGGAATACTTATTTCCCTTATAGCTTCTTTGAGAAATGAACTCAACTCTTTAGTCTTAGCTTAACTTGAAACTTTTAGTCTTAAAACAAAGTTAAAACATTTGTAAAAGACTCTTGAAAACTTTGATGACTTCACTTGACTTGACTCTTAACTTCACTTGAATTGACTCTTAACTTTACTTGAATTGAATTATGGATTCAAGGTTTATAATTTGTGATAGGAAAAGTCTCTTGATGTTTAGGAATGATTTCGAATAGCTAAACTTGAGAAAAGTTACGAAATCACCGTCTTGAAACAAGTCCGCAACGCGGAGATACTCCTAAATAAATGCTCGCGAAATTAAATTTTGAGACAGTAGAGTCCGCGTCCTCTCTGCGACGCGGAGAAGATACTTTTTTTATGCACCTTACTCGACGTTTTCCTTCTTCATTTTTCAGCCTCAAACCACCTAAATTCGATTATCTTCCTCAAATTCATTTTCTATACCGATGCCCAGCATATATACTAAAGAAACTAACTCAAAACAACCCTAAACTCAATGTAAGGATTTCATAAAGTTCTCAATTCGTCCTAATTCGCTAACAACATTGGAATTCAAAAATATTTGTGAAGAACATCAATTTTCCAACTCTTCTAGGACGAATTTCACTTAATTAAACATGTTTGGCACGTAGGTGAATCAACCCAACGCTATGAGAGACTCACATACCTGGTGGTATCGAATCTTGAAGAAATCCGAGATCAATTCCTTGTGAAATGATGAATCTTGCTTGTCCTTTTCTCTTTTCTCTTCTGTACTTTCTCCAAAACAGTTTAGCCCATAAAAATATTACCAAAAAATAAATTAATTAAGTTGGGTAAGGAAAAGACCAAACTACCCATTAAAAAATCCGTATTGGACTTTCCTTATTCCAACAGCCCAACTTCCAAAGGGGATAACTCACTCATCCGAACTCGGAATTTCCCAAACTTGGCGGCGTTAGAAAGATTATTTCAAGGAATTTCCAACCATATCTGGAAATATATCTAAATCATCCTGTGCTAGAAGTTATGGTCATTTGAAGTTAACCAAAACTCACTTTTGCTAACTTAACTAACTTTCCAGATTTTTAATTTTTCCCAAAAATGACTATTTCCAAATTTAAGCTTCTTCCTAGTTATTTCAATTTGCGAGATGTTACA
>JAJOOO010005817.1:0-19756 GCA_029582685.1 Solanum piurae
AACGACCAGGTGACCGAACTGTCAGTCCCAGCAAGTCATAAATGACTTGGGGTCGCTACAGGAACGCTCTAAACGACACACAGAATACAAGGCACAGAAATGACCAGGAGGGTCATTACACTTGGCTCCACCACTGAATTAGGACAAGACCGTTCTGCTGGCAGATGATGGCATATCTTGCAAGGCTATTGGCATTGTCATTGATAGCGAACCGAGATGGCTCGTTGGCACCCATCTTGGGCACTACACGCCATTTGGCAAACTTAGCACCAGCTGCATAGTACTTTAATACTCAATTTATGTCAAATTGAAGTCGACTGATTTGAGATTTTTGCTGGTAGTGAAGAAGATTTTAGAATGAATATAAAATAAAAAAGAAATACAAAACTTTTGGATTAATAATTATTTTAAAATGTAGTTACTTTTAGTAAATATGTTAGAAATTTTGACTAGTTAGCTAAATTTTTTTTAATCATATTAAAATTATTGAACTATATGCACTATAATAATAAAGTTACTCAATTTTACACATTATAATAATAAAGTCGTAACTTGTTTTTATTACATTAAAGTAATTGAATTTTACCCGTCATATTTGTATGGAAAATTTGACCTAACGGTATCCTAAACATACGTTGTATTTTAATGCCGATTATGAAACTCACAAATTTCTCATTTTAATTCTTGATTAAAAAAACGTTTGGGACTTTGGTCAGACATGTTTATTAATTCTATTTTTATTAAGAAAAGATGTTAAAATGGAAAATTCACAAGTTTGAGGGAAAAGGTACAAATACCCCTTAAATTATGATCGAAATTTCAGAGACACACTTTAACTAAACTAAGGTCCTATTACCCTCCTGAACCCATTTTTGTAATTTTGTACACCTTTATGGCTTATGTGGCATCCAGATATCTCTCACGCGCCTCAACTGTGTGGAGTCACGAAGTGTGCCACATAAACCAAAAGATGTACAAAAATTATATAAAAATGAATTCAGGGGTAATAGGACCTTAGTTTAGTAAATGTGTGTCTCTGAGATTTCAATCATAGTCTAGGGGTACTTATGCCTTATCCCTAAGTTTGATAAATAATTTTAAATTCCAATGCAAGTTTAGGAAATTTCGTCTAAATAATACTCCCTCTGTCCCTAATTACTTGTCCACATTTTCTTTTTTAGTTGTCCTAATTACTTGTCCATTTTGACAAATCAAGAAAGAACAATTTTGTTTACCTATTATACCCTCAATTAATTACTTTGAAAAAGGTAGAACTTCTTAAAAATATTAAGTTTTTAATTCTTTAACTTCATAATTAATAGGAGTAAAATGGTAAACTCACTATGTCAATTATTAATTTTTTAATAAGTATGTCAATTCAAAAAGTGAATAAGTAATTATGGACAGAGGGAGTAAAGTCATTCAACTTGGTTACTCTTGAAATTGAAAAAGAAAAAACTTGTTAAAAGTATTGCCTCAAAAATGGGTTTTTCAATGCACAAAATTCAGATACCATAAATGAAAAATCCAAAAAAATAAAATATTTTACTTCGTGACTATTGTTATTTTGGGTAAAGCTTGTGAATAGTCTTTTCATTTTCTTTGTTGTCATAAGTTTTTATTTTTATGTTGATTTGTTTTTAGTGTCTTTTAATTTATTGGTGTCTTAATAGGCTTTATGACCTCTTAAGTATCTTAAAAAATAATAATCTAATTTTAATATAATTTAATCAAAAAATTTACTAGTGCCGATAAATTTTAAGCAGCCCATTGCCTCACCCCAACTTATTAACTCAAAAAAATAAAACTTATTATTTTTTCACATCCATTATGCTTTTCTTAATTAGTAGTACATAAATTCATCCTTAAAATATGATAAAAAAATGACGGTAGAATTTTTTTGTTGTAAAAGAATTTGATCTTAGTTGATTTATCTTAATAGCCAAGTAATAATTAGATGTGAACAAGTAAATTATATCTTTTTCTTGAGTTGATTGCATTACTTTCCTGTATTATATTAGTATTTGATGACAACCTAAATGCTTTGTTTCAATGTAGACAAAAAAAAAAATCTTTGCCAATTTTTTACAAAAATATTTTGACTCAATTGTATAACTATTTAATACTCCCTCTGTCCCAGGTGACTTACTTTCCTTTTTAGTCAGTCCCAAAAAGAATGACACATTTCTATTTTAAGTAACAATTTGACTATAAAATGTCTTTTTTACCTTTAATGAATGATTTACAACCACACAAATTTCTATCATTCATTTTGAACCACAAGTTTTAAAAGTCTTCCTTTCTTTCTTAAACTCCGTGCCGAGTTAAACTACATCACATAAAATGGGACGGAGGGAATATTATTTTTGAAAAAGAAGAATGAAGAGTTAATGATGTTTTAGCAAAGATTTTTTTTTTGATGTTTTAGCAAATAACTTTGTTGCAAAGAAAGTGTACAAATAAATAAAGTGTGAAGGGTATTTTTGTAAACAAATATTTTTAATAGAAATTATGCAAAATTTGTTATTTTTAATACATCAAACCAAACAATGTATAAGAAATAATGCTTGCATAATTAATGCAGGCATTACTAATACAAGCACTACTAATGCAAGCATTACTAATACACCATATTTTGCATTATTCTTATATACTCTACCAAACGACCTCTAATTGTGAGTAAAATTCAATTAATTTAATATAAGAAAATAATTCCGTGATTTTACAATGTAACTATTGCTTTTAACAATTGACTTAGCTAAAGTTTCTATAAAAAGAAGGGATAAGGTACAGTACCCTTGCAACACGCTAGACTATGACCGAAATCTTAGAAACACAACTTAATTAAACTAAAGTTCTATTACATCCTGGATCATTTTTTTTTATAATTTTGTACACTTTTTGGCTCATGTGGCATCAAAATATCTCTCACGCGCCTCAACTATGTGGAGTCACGAAATGTACCACGTAAGCCAAAAGATGTACAAAATTACAAAAAAAAAAAAAAATGAGTTCAGGGGGTTATAGGACCTTAGTTTAAGTTAAGGTGTGTTTCTGAGATTTCAGTCATAATCTAAGAGAATACTTATGCCTTATCCCTAAAAAAAAATATAACCTACCTGAGCAATACTAGGCTTAGTAGTATAGACGGAGAGCAAGACAACACATTACTATCTACTAACATTCTACTATAATCAGTATCCTCTGCAACCTCCAAAGTGTCTTTCAGATAAACTGGTGCCTATTTAGCTCGGTCATTGTACAAACAAAGTCGTTGAATATGGTTTCTTCCACTTGTATCAACTCAATATGAGAGCCACATGTCAATTCCATTACTAGAAGCTTGCTTCGAAACCGTAGAGAGGCGTGTTAAAACTGCGATGAACGAACCAGCAAAGACAGCATTAGCTCCTGCAAGACATAAAATGATGAAATAATCAAACTGAATTCATCACATGCAGGATCTTTACACAAAAAGTCTAAAATGATGAAATCATCGATCTGCCCGGACTCTTCAAAGATATCTCCGGGTCTATGTTGGATCCTCCATGGGCGTGGCAACATTTTGGAGAGTCCAAGCAAAAGTTACATGGTTAGTGAGGATATATATGCCAACTACAACTAGCTAGAGATCGAAGTGAAATTGTTGTTGTAGATTTATTTTCATGCTAAAAGAAAACAACAACTCACTTGTGTATCAATGACTTCGACTTTTCCTTCTTTCCGAGCCTCTGATTCATCAGTCACTTGATTTACATCAGGAGTACATATAAAATCACACTCTGAAATTTTCCTCTAGATCTCACGAGAAATATTTGATCTTTTATCCTGCTGTTGAACTTCAGAACAACTGCTAACTTCATCGATTGTTGAGAATGCTACATCAGAGGGACAAGTAAACTCAATTGGATTTCCCATATATGACTTGCACCTAGAAATAAGAGGGAGAAAATGCGAAAGCAATGGTGGCTTACTCTGCTATCTCAATGTGGATGGAAAAGAGATGTTTTCTTCTTTCAGATTTCAGTTGGAGCCAAAGTCATCTCCCAAATTTAAGTGAGCCAACATATATGTGTGGAATATGAGCTATTTTTCGCCATTCCATACCTTTTTTCTTGCAAAGCCTTTCAAGATGAGGACAGTCTTGAATTGACAAATGCTGAAGATCATTGAGGTACTTCATTCCTTCTGGCAATGATATCAAATGTTCACAATTTGAAATTGCGAGAGATCTAAGAGAGGAAAGTTTAGCAAGCCAGTCAGGAAGATCTGTGAGATGAGGACTGCTATGGATTACCAGACTTTGCAACGTAGTGACATGTTGAAGGCTAACTGGCAATGGGTATAATTCAGGGCAGGAGATAATACTCAAGCTCCGTAGAGACGAGAGATTCTGGAAACTATCTCTAGATAAAGTTAACCGAGGGCAACCCATGATGGAGAGCTGTTCTAAGACTGTGAGATGGAGGAACACACTTGAAAGATAAATCAGGTTGCTGCAATTCTCAATTGACAAGCTCTTTAGGGAATTGAAACCTGCAAATTCCTCTGACGGCAATGACTCTAAGCTGTGGCACCCGTTGATCTCAAGAAACTCCAAAGCTTGCAGCTTTCGGATTCCTGTTGGCAAATGGGTTAGTTTTTCACAGTAGCTAATGGTCAGTGACTTCAGATAAGTGAGATGCTCTATCTCTTGAGGAAGAGAAATGAAATTTTTGCACGAAAGTATTTCCACAGTCTCCAGCGATTTGTTATTCTCCAGCAATTTTTCTGAAAGGTGCACTAAACCTTGAAGCGCATCAATCACAAGATTGGAGAGTGAAGACATGTTATCCACAGACTCCAAGATCTTTGGATGGCAATCACGGAGTTCCAAATAAAGAAGAGATTGAAATGTTGGAGCAGAGATAAGATTAGGACATTTATCTACAACTAACTTTTGCAGGCGAGGAAATACTGCTGCTTCGTTCTCTATGCAAGACCATTCTTTTAAGCAGGGAAGGTCCTTGATTGTTAGATCTTCCAGGGATGGGAATTTGAGGGTTTCGCCTCCATAAAATTCTTCACCGATATGTGTAACTCCATCCATCCCTTGTAGATAAAGTGTTTTGAGAAATGGAAGCTTCCCAAAGGTAGGTAAAGTATCACATCCCCTGCAGTTGATCAAAGCAATCAGAACTAGATTAGGGAGGTCCCAATCTGGAAATCTGAATCCAGGATATCCCTTGATATATAGTTTTTTGAGGTTTACATGTGGCTGAAGACACTCAATGATCCCCTCCACAGCATTGTCATTATCCCTTGATAGTGATCTTGATGTACCATCAACTTCTCTGCAAACCTCGTATGAAGTAGACCCTGTTGACATCCTCACTATGTTCTCGCTTCCCCATTGGAGCCTTAACAATTCAACATATTTCTTCGCCCTCAGATTAGCCAGTGTAGCTTCTTCTTTGTTTCTGATGTTCTCCAGGCCCCTTATACTCAATTCACCTCTTATGTGGGGAGAACTGATTTCAGAGATGCTTTCTCCAATCCCTTTGCCCACAATGTATAAAGGCAAAGTTTGAAGCTGACCCAAATTTCCCAGACCAGCAGGGAGGCGAGTCAGTCCATTACATCCCACTATGTTAAGGTGCCTTAAGCCAGTTATATTAGCCAATCCAAAAGGTAACTCCATTAAGTTACCACAAAATGAGAGGTTCAGGGTTTGCAGATTAGAAAGGTTGCAAATAGTATGAGGGAGTGTTTGAATAGAGGTGCTGGAGAGATCAAGGTATCTCAAACATATCAAATCACTAATTGACTCGTGCACCTTCTTCACGCAACCACTTAAATCAAGGACTCGCAAGTATTTAAAGTTCAGAGGAAAAGAAGAAGGAATGTCTCCGGTGCAAAACAGGAATTGGAGTGTTCGAAGATGTTTGGCACTATACAATTCCTTTGGAAGTGAAGCGGGATCCGAATGGAAAAGGATTGACAGGTGATGAACGCGTGACATGTTACCTTGAGCAAAGTCATGGCCCAATATCACGAAGTCCTGACTCCCCACACTTCGAGCAAGATCATGGATGAGATCATGCATTTTGTATACTGCTAGATCCGTCTCATCAAATTTCTTGACTTCTTGGAAGAATGATAAACACAACAAGTCATTAAAATACTCATTGCCTATGTCCTCCAACTGCCTGTTCCTCTCATGACATGTTATCAAGCCTTCAGCAATCCATATGTGGATCATCTTTTCCTTATGAATTTCATAATTTTTTGGATACAATGAACAGAATGCAAAGCATCGCTTGAGGTGTAGAGGCAACTGTAAGTAGCTCAACCGAAGAGCTGGCAGTATGCCACTGTTACAATTCTCAAGTTTCCAAAGTTCACTCTCTTGCACAAACATCCAATCTTCTCTTTCTCGTTTGAAGCGCAACAAACTTCCCAGTGTTTTTGCTGCCAAAGGCACACCCCCACATTTCTTGATGATCTGTTTTCCAATATCCAACAGATTAGGATGCTCACCTTCTTCTTCCTTGCTGAAAGCTCGTTGCTTGAACAAAACCCAACAATCATCTTCAGTCAAGCCTTGGAGACAATAAGGGGAAGTAGTTCCCACTATTGACGCAACCTTGGTACTCCGTGTAGTGACAATGATTCTACTTCCTGCTCCACCACTTTGCAATAAGTCGCCCAGCTTATCCCACTCTTCTTGGTCTTCATTCCATACATCATCCAAAACAATCAAGAATCTCTTTCCACCCAATGAATCTTGAAAATGAGCTTGAAGCAGATCCATCTCCAAGAGTTCACACTTCCTTTTTGTTGCAGACTGTATGATGGTTAACATGAGCTTACTTACATCAAAATCCCTAGACACATAAACCCATATTTTTATGTCAAAGAAATGAACGACCTTTTCATCATTGTAGACTAGTTGAGCTAGAGTAGTTTTGCCAAGTCCTCCAATACCTACAATTGGGATGATAGAAACAACCCCACCAGTTTTGCCATCACATGTAGTCAACAAAATCTCTAAAAGCTTCTTTTTATCATCATCTCTTCCACATATTTTCGATGTTATCACAAATGATCCAGTTACTTTTGTTCTGTCATAATTGTCAACTCGTCTTTCTGTAGTTGTTGCTCTAAGATTTAAGCTAAAACCTTGCTTTGCAATCTCATCTAGTTCCTTAAGTTTTTTTGGTAGCATTTTTGCAAGGTCAAAAAGATGCTTTGATGGTTCAAAAGGTAGAAACAGACTGCTTACCTGTTTGCCTTTTCCACTGCGATGCTCGCACATTACACTTTCTGCAGTAAATTCATCCAGTAAGTTCTCCAACTGGTAAGCTATGTCTTTGAGCTTCACCAACCAGTTTTCAACATGTTGATCCGTTTCTTGTCGCTTCTGTGCATCATCAAGAAAAGCTCTAGCAGTTGGTAGTGAATTCTGCAGTTTTTCTATGTTTTCCTTCAAATGGTAGAGATCATGGAACTTCTGCACATATGGAGTGGCTAACTTTTCAAGGATCACCTGTAAAACAGGATATAGTACCAAATCTGCCATATATTGCATTCTTAAAAGGAATCGGATGAAGGGTAATAGATATAAACAGTACTCAGAGAAAAGCTTGTGATTTAGAAGAGCAAATAAAGTTATAACCAAACATAAATAAAGAGAATTTCCTACTAAATTACATCTCTCATTTTCTTGTTACATACTGTAATTGCTTATTGGATGACAATTATTTTTGTCTCACATGTATAACCAGTTAACAGTAAATAATCAAGAAACCTCATCCAATGCCATTGATAGATTTGTCTGTTGAGCTGTAATCTTGGATATATCCGTAGAGCGCGAAAATCGTACCAATAGAAATGCAGAGAAGACTGAAATTGAATGATTTTGTGAGGATATTCCCTTCCATTGAGATGTGAATATTCCTGCATTTTGACAAATACATGGAGTGCACATTGATACAGACAAACAGAAAATGAGGAATTTTGGACGTCGATTATTAGGAGATGTCTCCTGTCTGATTGGACGTGAGAGATTCATTTATCTTGTACTCCCTCCGTTTCATATTAATTAACTAAAAATAGTTATTTCATATTAGTTGTCTAACTTACTAAATCAAGAAAGTATTTATATTTGTTTGTAAAATACTCAAAAAGTTTTTTAAGTGATCAATTAGTAAAATTATCTTCTTATTTATAATTTCTTAATATGCATGTGATCAACTAATATGAAACAGTGGAGTACAATTATTTGATGATGTGAAACAGTATACATAGACATATCCTTTCTCTGCGTCTAGCTAAAAGACGTAAACTCAAAAAAAAATAAAAAAATCTCCGAAGGGTCGTGGCACAATTTGAATTTTAAAAGTCAAACCATTTTAATTTGACTATAAATTTAGACCTGAAATCTTTAAGTTTTTAAATATAAAATTTATATATTTGAAAAACTATATAAAAAGTACTCCTTATAAATTACAGTAATTGAATTATTTTTTTTTTTTTAAAAAGTTACAGTAAAAATAACTTGTTTAATCTTGAAATTAAAAAAATACTATCACATAAATAGAAAGGAATACGTAATTTTTACATATACTACGACACGAAATGCAAACCTTCCATTTTGTGGCGGGAAAAAATTATCCCAAAAATGGTTGGCAAAAAAACGAGGAGAAAATGACAAAAATGGTATCTTGCATTTGAGAATAGGTTCAAACTTAAAAGTAGTCTCTAAATATGCATTTAAATAATTTATTTCTTAAGGGACTAGTAAAAAAAAACTTATATCTTAAAACATCAATAAGAATAGAACATTAGAACAATTTCCTCCTAATTATTGTTAAGAAATGAATAAAAAAAAATATGACAGATAATTTGAGACGGAAGAAATAATTTAAAGGAATAATTTAATTTTTATTGGCATATAACGTAATTTTTTATGTGGTAAAACACAATATTTTTCGTAATAAATAACTCTCTCACATTTTAAAAAATATATTTAGCAAGTCAGAAAAATATATATAAAATGACAAATTAACAAACTTTTGGAATGGGACCATAATATAAATAGAGGAAGTAATCTTAGAGAATAATTCATGTGATGAATAAAAGAAGTAATTAAGATTCTGCACATGTGTGACAAATGTTATTAAAGCATGCAAATGGTTTAGCATAGTTAGCTCTGGGGTCGTCATAGTTAGCTCTCGGGTCGTTTGGTTGGGAACTAGTTATCTTAGGATTAACTATTTTGGGATTAGTTATCCTGGGATAACTTATCCCATCATTATGCTATAAATGGTGGATAAATTATCCCAAACATGTCAACCAAACAACACATCTAAATTTTATCCCAGAACTATTTTTTTATCTCAGGACTATTTTTTTATTCCAGGACTATTTATGTTTATCCCTCACACAGATTTAAGTTAGCTCATTTGACAGAGGGAAAAAAGATAATTAATTTTATATTATATTTAATTGAAATAAAATTATGAAATAATTTATTTTAAAATTAATTATTTTAAAATAAATTATTTTCCAACCAAACGAGTCCTTAATTATATTGCATTATTTTAACTTTTGTAAGCTACAAAATATTTTAAAAAATTTACTCTACAAAATATTCTATAGTAATATAATATTTATTTAGTGTATTATTTTTAAAAAAAAGTTTGATTAGAGTTTAAAATTCTTGGATAATATTTTTAAAATTTTTATATACAAATTGCGCGTTTTTATTTGTATAAATAATGAGAGATAATTAGGAATCTGCAGAATATCCAGTGAGGCTCTCCTGATTTTTAGTTACCATGTATTTGTGAACTACAAACACAAGATTTATTCTCCATTATTATAAAGTTAAAGAAATACAGCAAAAAAGTTTAACTCCATTATTGAGCCAAAAGAAAAGGTTAAAAAATCAAGAAAACAAAGGCTTTGGGGAAGGAAGGAAACAGTTTCCTTCCAGTCAAAGAAATAATATTGATTCTCTATTATTTTCTTTAAATGGGGAAACAAGAACCAGACCTAAAGTCTTTGGATGATTCAAATTCAACACATAAACCTGACACATCAACTGTTGATGTGCCTGTAGCTACGAATATGGCAATAGCTTCAATTCCATCGTCATTGCTTCCTCAACCTTCTTGGTTTACTGCCAAAAGGTAACTTTTTCTTTAACCCATTTGCGTGTTAAAGATGAATTTTGTGTTTTTACCAACTGGGTTTCCAAGATTTTTGAATTTCAATGTTTTTACCAACTGGGTTTCCAAGATTTCTGAATTTCAATGTTTCTTGAATATATGGAATTGCAATTATAAGGTTTGATTTGCTTTTCTTGGACATTATAATCGATGAAATTGGTTGTGTCTTCTAGTCATCAAGAAACAAAATTCAAGAATGATTTACGCTGACTTTCTTGATGTAGTTACCTAATGGGATCTCCTAATTGAATTAATATTCTCTTTATTTCCCTCCCTCTTCTATATGGAATTACTGAGTTTTGCACGGAAGGTTTCTATTCCAATTCTGTTATATTTGGTATCTTATGCTTCTTGAAGTTGTCAATTTTTTCTGTAGTGTTTTTTTCACCTGATATGGTAAACCAAACTGCCAAACCCCAAATCCACACAATTGTGACCCTTTGTCCACCTTGCCCTTGGTGACTAGAAACCCCCAAAATCTTGGTAGAAACTCGAAACCCCCAAAATCTTGGTAGAAGGTAAGAGGTTCTGTCTACTAGGATATCCTGCACTTGTAAGTTGCAACCTTTATTGTTATTTTTTACTTCACCCACACTATTTGCCTCTAATGTGTCTGCTATAAATTATCAGGTTGCTTGCGGTATTCTGCGTGATCAACTTAATAAATTATGTGGATCGTGGAACTATTGCGAGCAATGGTGTTAATGGAAACCGTCGAACTTGTACGAAAGACGGTACATGTTCTTCTGGCAGCGGAATTCAGTGAGTATTTTTTTGAAATTTGCTCTATAGCCTGCTCAACTCTGAAGTGATTGATTAAAGGGAAAAAGATTTGGTTTTCGAGGTTCCACCCTAAGTTTTCTTCCTTGCTTATGTTTGATATTTTTTCTTTATTTTTTCTCTCTGTTCTTCATTTTCTTGTTGATTTACTAGTGCTTATTATTGAGAATTACAATTGTTTCCCGGATAATATACGTTAATAATGAATTTTCCTCTCCAAATTTAGTGATGGAACTATTTTTTAACTACACATCATCATAATGCGTGCTTAGTCTTATCATGAGCTTGTTTCTGTTTGTTTGCAGGGGTGAATTTAATTTGAGTAATTTTCAGGATGGGGTCATATCATCTGCTTTCATGGTTGGGCTTCTGGTGGCATCTCCAATATTTGCCTCCTTTGCCAAGAGGTAAATCCCAGTATATTACAGGCTTTTGATATCTTGTTGCAGATATATTTCAGACTTAAGAACATTAACTTTGGGAAGTTTATTTGCTGGCGCCTGAGAGAAGTAGGATTTAAAAATTGAAACCATCTTTATATGATTTGAGAAAGTGGAAGATTTCATTCATGTTACCTATTAGTTTGACTCTTAATCCTTTTCACCAGATGCCAAATGATTTGACCCTTACCACAGGTGAAAACGTTTTCTGAAGACTTAATATAGTATGCAACTCTTCATGCACATGATAGTTGTAAGATTTAGGAATGAGGTTATGACATTATGATGGAAGTGATGTTGAGATGGTTCAGACATGTAAAGATTAGGTGCGGCAATACACCAGTAAGGAGGTGTGAGAGGTTGGTTATAGAAGGTTTTAGTTGAGGTAGAGGAGGTAGAAGTAGACCGAAGAGGAACGGGAGGAGTTGATTAGACCGGACATGACACATCTTCAACTTACTATGGACATGGCCCTAGATTGGAAAGTTTGGAGATCGAGGATAAGGGTAGAAGGGTAGTAGATAGCCAAGTGTTGTCGTACTTTTATGTGTGAGAGGGCCCCTGCCTCTTATCATCTTGTCCTTATTTAGTAGTATTAGTTAGTATTCACCTAGCATCTTATTCTTCAATTTTCACTACTAGGTTGCCGTACCTGTTGCTTCATCTGCTCTATTTATCTTGTTATTTTGTTGCCTTTATTTCTTCTTCAGTCCTGCTTTGATTATACATATTTTGAGCCAAGTTTTTATCGAATACAACCTCTGTAACCCACCTACAAAGGTAGGGGTAAGATCTGTACATCCTACCTTCTCCAGACCCCACTTTTGGGACTACATTGGGTATGTTGTTGTTGTTTATTTGCAAGTGTAAGATGTACTGTCAATATGTTGGAAGAAATTTTGACTCTATTCTCATGAATTACTTGTTGGTAAAAGATAGCAAAGCCTTTGTTAATGTAACAAAAACCATGTTAACATCCCTATTAGAAGGTTGGGCCCTACCAAATTTTCTTTCCATTTAACTTCTTTGCTGTAGTACATGAATCTAATTAGAGCAGACCATTGAACTGACAAGTTTAGTCAAGAGCAAATCACACTACATCCTAAAAAAAGAATCCTCTTTTACTTCTATATTTGGCATACCTGAAGATTCATTTCTTTCTATGCCTGTCAGAGTTGAAGTAGAACCGTCTTATTTTCAGTTTGCAACTTTGTCATATAATTTGCTTAGGAATAGTATCAGACAGAGTTTCACTAGGGAAAGGAAAAATACGCAAATTGTATGCATAATCTTGCTTCTTTAGTTCAATCAATTGCTTGAGTTTCTTACCCATGTGTTTGTTAACTCTGCAGGGTCAATCCGTTTAGACTTATTGGAGTTGGACTGACAGTGTGGACAATAGCTATTGTTGGTTGTGGTTTCTCAATTAATTTCTGGTTCATTGCAACATGCAGAATGTAAGTCTAACCATATTACTCTTCACAAGCTGTCATGTATTACTCACAATTATTGGGGGGGGGAGGGGGAAAGCGTATCTTCGTTTACATTAATATCTTTTCTTTTCCAGGCTGGTGGGTGTTGGTGAGGCATCTTTCATAAGCCTTGCTGCTCCTTTTATTGATGATAACGCGCCTGTTGCTCAGGTTTGTTTTTTTAACATTTATGATTTTTGTGACTGATAATTTCCACTCGAGGTCGCATTTAATACTGCTGCTAATGTGATGGTTGTTCTTCTATACTTCTATCCCATTTCATTCTCTGCTGATTACACCGCAATGTGTAAGTACTGAGATTCTTTCTTTTCAATATCTGTGCTTAATCAACTTCCTGAGGGCCCAATTAAGCTATTATAACAGTATTCTAGGAAGTCATATATTTTATAATACCATCTTGGTACTTTATTAATAAAACTTGACCTTATAAAAAAAAGCAACCTTTGTAGTACATTTGCTGAAAGCTCATGGAATAGTGGAAGCAAACAAATATGCGAAGCTCGCTATGAAAGAAAAAATAATAGGTAGAATTTGAATTACACATTAGAAAAACAGAAATTCAAATATTTAACCTAACTTGAATCCTTGTTATCACTGATGATCATTCAAACCCAAAGACAATAACAGTTAAATCAAAGGAAGAATCAGATAAAGAATATAATTAGATTCAGTCGCAAACAGATTTGCAAGAACCTATTAATTAATATTCCAAACAAGATTCAATAGAAAGGAAGATAGATAATATCAATCCAGAGAACTAAAAGAAACAAGAGGGAGAACAAAATGAACTCATACAAAAAATTCTACCCTAAAGATTCAAGCTCAATTTAAAGAATAAGATCAATTGGAATAATATGGCCGTTATTACTGGACTTGTTGAAGAGATTAAATATAATAAAGGTATATCTTTTTTATCAGAGGTTGAATCGATCATCAGAAGAAGAATTAGGCCAAAAATTAGGATACAATCTCTACGCTTAGAGTGCTATTCTTTTCTTAAAAAAATAGTCTAACTAATGTAATGATGTAATTCCATGTAATTATGGCTATCCGGTGAATATGAGGTCCCATTCACTATTCATGGCCAGGCAAAAAAGGACCACTAGCCTAGAGAATCAAATAGAGAATAGGCCCTGAGTTCACCAGCTTTCCCGAAGATGAAGGGGAAGAAAGGGATCCCAGAGACAAAGTAACCGGAGGGGGCCTGAAATGAAACCGGAAGGGAAGCCACAGGAGTAGGGGTGGAGAGAAAGCGAAAGTGAAAGAGGAAGGTGGAATGGTTAGTGATGACAACATAGGACACAAAAAGTTCCTTCTCTCTTTTGAATCCCAGGGATTGCCTCTCAATCTCTACGCCTAGAAAGCGTCAAAATTAGGCTAAGCCCTTCAAAATTAGACTTCTCCAAAGGTAAAAACTAACTCAAAATAAGTCTAGGGTTCTAATTATAGTTCCTTCGAAAGTGTGCAAACATAGCTCACCCCCAAATAATTAAAAATCTCACCAGACTTGTGAGGCCATGGAACAGAAAACCCCTTAAGGCCACGGCTTTAAATTTCAGGCCACGACCTCAACTTTGAGACATCAATCTTGCATCTCCTGCCTTTTGAGGACATGGTTTCAAGCTTGCAGCCACAATTTCAATCTCATTTCTTCCAAGTTGGCTCCATATTCTCTTCCAATACTGACGTCACAAGCACATATACATATTTATGAGGCAAGCCTTTTTGGATCTCCTCACGAACTTGCGTTTGATCGCTCCTTTGGATGTTATAAAAAGGTTATTTTTGTTAGAATGGGCTTTGGATGTCATCACTTGTGGTGCTAAGACAACAAACGATGTTATTAGTGAGTCAACTATTTTCTCTCAGATGCTGGAATTATTACCCATATTACCTAGGGTCCATGAATCACTAGATTCCCCGATAAAGGAGATATTACCTAGTCCATGAATCACTAGATTCCCTGATAAAGGGGCGATTTCAATTCCCCTTAAAATTTAAGTTAATGACTTAGGCTTGATAAAACTATGTCCCTGCTGTGCTTAAAGCAACTTCTGAGGTCATTCTTTAAATTGTTTGACCCACTGAACTTATCAAGTTACTTTATTGAGATGGCTTCTGTGGCTTTTAGACTATTGTGTGTTCTAGTGTTAGAGAACTTAAATTGCTGAATATTGAGATGAAACTGCTTCAAATGGAGTGAATTGGATAATGAGGATTCATATATCCAACTCTGATTAGCTCAGGATTGAAGCTTAGGTTTTTGTTGTTGTCTGATTGTTTGGAAATAAGTATGACTAGGCTTTATGCAGGTCTTCATTTAAAAAAAAATTCAAGTGAACACTGATTCCAATTCACCATTGAACATCAAACTGAAAATCTTTTGTGCAATCACTTGTTTTTTGCATGCTTCTTCAACTTCATTGCTGCTTGCGTATATCTCTTGATGCTTTTGCATATGGTATATTTTGTGAATGCTAATTCTCTTTTTTTATCCAGAAAACAAAAAAAAATTCAAGTGAACACTGATTCCAATTCACCATTGAACATCAAACTGAAAATCTTTTGTGCAATCACTTGTTTTTTGCATGCTTCTTCAACTTCATTGCTGCTTGCGTTTATCTCTTGATGCTTTTGCATATGGTATATTTTGTGAATGCTAATTCTCTTCTTTTATCCAGAAAACAGCATGGCTGGGAATATTTTACATGTGTATACCAACTGGGGTAGCATTTGGCTATGTATATGGTGGACTGGTAATCTCACTCTTCAGCGGTCAAGTTTAACGTTCTCTTGTGGAATGTGATTCGTTGTTCATACGAATTTTTACTAATGTTCCACACTTTGATAGGTTGGCAATCATCTTAGCTGGCGTTGGGCATTTTGGATAGAGGCATTACTAATGCTTCCCTTTGCAGTTTTAGGTTTATTTATGAAACCATTGCAATTAAAAGGTAACAGTAAATTAATCTTTTGGTCTTATCCTGTATGCATTTTCTGATATTTCTTTGAATGTTTATACAGGATTCTCTCACACCGGATCAAAAAAACCATTAACTTCTCCTCTGACTGCTTGCCCAGAAGAAGGTAGTGCCTATTATCATACAAATGTCTATTTCACTTTGTCTACTTAGGCAACAGAGAAGTGTGATTCTTGTCCTAACTTTGATCATTTTTGCTCAGCATGACCTACCTTCTCTGGCATTTTGTCGTTGGAAGTTTCTCTGTGCTCAACTTAGTTACTTTGTGAACAAAAATAGTGTTGGAAAGAATCTTTATTTTGAAAGAAAAATATTAAATTGTTATAGTTGAATGGATAAAAGAACTAGGGGATTAGTGGAACTCCTCAATTGCTAAAATGGAAAGCTTCTCTCTAGGTTTCTTTACTTAGAGTTTGTCCATGATTATCTTTTGTAGTAATTGAAGGAGTATAGGATAGTCCAAAAATAAATAAATGTGTGCCAGCTTGCAGTTCTTCCATTTGTATCAGCTTGATAACATTCTTTGTATGGCTTGATATAAATATACTACTTACTTAGTAATATAAGTTGAATTGGTTGGAAAGTAGGTTAGGTGCTTCGTTTACAAACAGTTGTGTGGAGCAATTAAAATAATGATCTACTCTTGATCCTTTTCATTTACTTCCACCAGATACAAAGATACTTGAAGTGAAAGAACAGTAAGCGATAGCTTTGTATCTGTGAACTTGATCAGTGTTTCTTAGCTTTTTCCCCCTTTAGGTGTTCTGTATGCACTTAACTTGTCGTGGTTTTCTCGATTGAACCATTATTTGACCCCAACTCTTGTCATTAATGCAGCTGTTTTGAATTGTAGCAATGGTTTGTCATCAACACGGGAAGATCCCAAGGATGGGTAAGGAACCTTCATAAAACTTGTGATGTTATTGATGGTCTTAAGACAGCCAAGATCTATCATCCATCCGGCAAACATGATTAAGTATGAGCAATATGTCTTCTGCTTTCACTCAATTGACTTCTTTCTTGCTTTGTTCTCCTTTCTACAGTTCAAAAGGTGCTCCTAGCAATTTGAATGAGTTGGCAAGATTTTGGAAGGATCTGAAAATGCTTCATCTTGAAAAGACTTATGTCATCAATGTCCTAGGTATTTTATTAACTTTTGTTACCTTCAATTTTTTCATGCTACCTCTTCTTTGGATCCCAATATTGGAACATGTTGATGAACCTTTTCTGGATGTCTTCACTAAAATAAAGAGATCTCACTTATTCTTTAAACTTTTTATGTAAGTTTCTCCACTCTCATTCTCAACTTGAGTGGTTTCTTGCAGGATACATAGCATATAATTTTGTAATTGGTGCATATTCCTATTGGGGACCCAAGGCTGGTTATTACATATACCATATGGTAAGCTCTCACATCCACTATCCCGCTTCACAACTATTCTCAAGGGTCAAGTTTATGCTTGCATGATTCTGTTGATTTTTCTCTTTCACTGTCCTTGGTTACACATTTTGGAAGTTGCTTTGTACAAATGAGCAATAACATTCCTTTTGAGCCGAGGGTCTATTGGAAATGGCCTCTCTACCCCACAAAGGCAGGGGTAAGGTCTGTGTACATCCTACCCTCCCCACACCCCACTCGTGGGATTACGCTGGGTATGTTGTTGTTTCTATGTACCAGTGAAATGAGCTCAATTTGATCATGCCTCATCCGCTGACATTCTTTTGGTTTGCATCATCTGGTTATGCTGTTCAGCTTTACGTGAACCAATCAAATACCACAAAAGCGTTAAGTACATGTTAGCTGATCTGTAATTGGTGTTTCTGCAGAAAAATGCAGACATGATGTTTGGAGGTATTACTGTTATATCTGGAATATTCGGAACCTTGGCCGGAGGCTTTGTTTTGGATCGAATGACGTCCACAATATCCAATGCCTTTAAGGTGGGGTACTTTGTTCCTAAGATTCTGTTTAATCTCTAGAAATATTTCTCATTTAATCCAGTGTCCAATGTGAAGATCATTCATTCTTTGCTAAATGTAGAACAAACAAGACTTTTCTCAATCTGGGTTAGTATTATCCAAGAAGAACTAATTCTTTTGACTTGTACAACTCTTGCTCCCTGTTTCAATTTTCTCAAATTCGCCGTTTTTAGAAGGATAATCTATGATGTTCATTTTTTATGTTAATGACATCTTCTCTTCTCGTGTTTTCATTTGAATCCTTCAAAACCCTGCTGCTAATGATGTCATTATTTTGTACTGCAGCTTCTCTCAGTGGCAACATTTCTTGGAGCAATATTTTGCTTTGCTGCCTTTTGTTTTAAGAGTTTATATGCTTTCATCCCTCTTTTTGCAATAGGAGAACTGCTTGTATTTGCAACACAGGTAATTCTATTAATCTAATCCAGTACTCTTTATTGTAAATTTGTCTACTTCTTTGTACACTAGTTCAATGGAGTTGACATTTGGAAATGCTTTCTGCAAAATGGTTTTTCCCTATCCTCGGTTCCTTTACTTTATATTATACATAAATGTGATGAAGTGTGTCATTTCTTTAGGCAAGAAAACGTTATTTAACTACCAAAATTGTTTGGATGACTGATCTTATCCTCCATACATCCTTTTTTTCCATTCTTTTGAAGTTCTCAAAAGAGTAATTGGCTTTCACTCAGTTAAGATGTATAATTAGTTGTATTTTAGGGTTGATACTGTTTGTTTCGAGCTTTACTTCATCTTACATTAAAGCATCTGACTGCAGGGCCCTGTAAACTATGTCTGTCTCCATTCCGTCAATCCAGGTTTGAGACCACTGGCTATGGCGATGTCTACTGTTTCAATTCACATATTTGGTGATGTGCCTTCCTCTCCTCTTGTGGGGGTTGTCCAGGTTTGAGCTTGCTTGTTGATCTTTGTTTTGCAACTTATATCTTTCTCTTTTTCAAGAGTTCTTTTTTCCGCTTCAAAAGATACAGACACATTTTATATGAGCTTTGCTGTTATACATGGCTTTAATAGGTTAGCGCTGTCCCCATTTTTTATTTTCCTTAATGTTCCTAACCTCATCATTCAGATCCTCTGTTTTGTTTCCCTTTTTCCGGCTATTCCTCTCAATTTGATTCTTGAGCATACTCTTCTCCATTTCTTTCTCTGGCAAAACTCCTTCCCACTCCTTTCTCCGACTAAACCCCCCCTCCCAACCCCAACCCCAAAACCCCTTTTTGTTTTTTCCCTTTTCTCTTGTATATACACACATTTAAAGCAAGCCTTACCATTTGTTGTGGTTTGCCGGCTATCTGCAGCATTGTCACTGAAGTTTTTCTCCTCCCTGCGGGCGGAGGATATTCGTACCCCCGACGACAGAGAACAGTGAAGCTTCATTCAGCCCGCTTTCATTGTTTATCGAACATTCTAGTTTTGAAGTTCTGTGAGAACATAATATTTTGTAGAGGGAAGAGGCCTAGTGATCGTTCCCATTGTGCTGTTTCGAATCATCAGTTGGTGGTGTTGCCTCTTTGGCAGATAATGAATAACGATGGAAATAAGGAAAAAGAGAATATGCTTTTGTTCCCTCTTCTCATAGCAGTGAATAAAATACCATACAATCTGAAATATAGTGGCTTTGATAAAAAGGGAACCATGTTTTACAAGTGCAAGATTGTTCTCTTTCTCCCCTGATAGTCTTCTTTTCTCCTCCAATAGTCACAAGAATGTGGAAGTGCAAGCTGCTTTTGTTTGAATAAAAAATCTGTATATAGTTCCTTGTCAAAAAAAAATATTCAGTTCAACTTATAGTACATGAAAGACATGAAGCCTGTAGGATGGGTTTCCAATAACTAGTCTAACCGCTA
>JAJOOO010005818.1:0-15242 GCA_029582685.1 Solanum piurae
TATGATATTAAACATTAACTTTTGGACCATTCATAAGGTACAAAGTGAACTAGTAGTATGGTATCATTCCTATTTAAATATATTTCGATTGCCAATAAAATAAAACAACTTCTAACATTATGAAAAGATAAAAGTGCAATAATACACCAACTTTAATAGATCAAAATACACACAACTTAAAATAACAATTTTTCTATATTGTTTTTATAAGAATATTAGAGATAACAACAACAATATCAATTAGCAAACCCAAAATATAATTATTTTTTGTAAGAGGGGAAAGCAATTTAGCCTTTTTGAAGGATTCTTCACAAAAATTAATATCCAAATTTGCATCTTTAGCATAATAACCCAAATCCATAAATTGCTTGTATTCCAAGTACAATTGTGTTTCTTGTAGAAAATCCATTGCCTCTTCATAATTAATTGAACAATTCCCATAAATGTTTCTCAATTTTGAATCTTTTTCATCCAATAAAAGTGAATTAACTTTGTCATTTGTAGCGTTAATATGGGAAATTGCCAAATTAATGGCTATATATTCAAGAGTTGGCAAATTTGATGTTTTGGATTTTGGATTTGACTCCAAAATCTTTTCACAAAATTTTTCATTCTTGATTTGTTTGCAAACATTTGGAATCAAATTTCCAAATGAAAAACCAATTAGAAAAAATAAGTTGAAGAGCAAGAATAGAAGTGATAAAAATTGAGAAGATGAGGCCATTTTTTTTTCCAATTGAAAATGCTTGTGTTGTGTAAGCATATATATAGTATTAACTTTTAAATTTTTTTCCCTTTTTGGGTTGAAACTATTGACTTTATAATTGTTGTAATTTGTATTTCTTTAAATATTTGTTGCCTTGTTTGTTCTATTATTACTTCCCAATTAAGAAAAATACAATATACATTAATAGCCTTGTAAAGTACTATTGCAACACAAACACCTGTAAAATTGCTCAACGACCAAAATCGTCCACCATTTCTTTCTTGCTTACGAATGTTTATGGGTATCGTTTACTAGGTCATTATAAAAATTGGGGTTAAAAAGATTTTATCGGGTATATTTCCAAAACTGATTTTTTTTTGAATTCATGTTTCATTACCCTTAAATGTCAATAAAAATGGAGTGGATCTCGTAGATGCTATGAATATCATTCACTAGATCCTTATGAATGGTCCCACAAAATTTGGGTTAAAAAGATTTGGTCAATCATATCTCAAAAAAAATAATCATAAATTAATATACATAAAAAAAATGAGAAAATTCTGAATTTTTGTTTCATGACCATAAACACAAAAAGTGGCGTGGATCTTATAGAGGCTATGGCCTATGTGTATATTTACTTGGTCATTGCAAAAGGTTTCAAAAAAGTTTGGATAAAAAATATCCGGTTAGTAATATTATCAAAATTTCATAAAATTGTGAAAAATCAAATACCTCGTTCGTGATCCTTAAACACTAAAAAAAGGGGCCTGAATTTTGTAGAGTCTATGAGGGATCGTTCATTAGGTCATTAAGAATTATCCACAATTAAAAAGTGATATTTTCAAAAAATCATGGACTAGAGCCTTAGATTAGCTCATGGGGCCGGCTCAATCCAATCCACTATTGGGATAGGATTGGGATATGATTTTTCAAGCCCATTTAAAATTAGGGTTTATAAGCCCGACCCATTTAAAACTAGGCCAGGGTCGGTCCATGGGCCAAAACTATTTATGTAAGGGTATGTAACTTACAGAAATCTCACTAGTGTATGAGCTAATTACTTAATGCACGCTATGCTATAATATTATGAATCTTACAAGATTTGGTGCGTCCAGATACATGTATCTCAGAATCCATGGATTCATAATTAGGTGTAATTTGTTCTAGATATTCTATCCAAGTGAATTCGCACGTATCTAGGATATATAGACAAATTTCACACCCTCGCCTCTCTCCCATCTCGCTCGTGTATCTGGATGCATCATGCATCATGGCAGATACATGTATCTCGCATATCTAGTATCCTAGATACAAGCTTGGGCCGGGTGGGGCTGGGCTGACCCTTCATGACAACTTTATCATGGACTAATATATGTGAAATACTAAAAAAATTCGGAATCTTTATATTGTGGATCCTAATTGCTAAACAATAGTGGTGTGAATCTTGTAGAGGCTATGGGTATCGTTAACTAGGCAATTACGGATGGTCCTATAATATTTTGGATCAAAAATATATGTCATATATATTTTAAAAAATTTATGGACTAATACCCACAAAAAATTGAGAAAATCTTGAATATCTATTTCGTGACCACTAAACACTAAAAAGTGGCATGGATCTTGTAGAGGCTATGGGCATCGTGCACTTGATTATTCCAGAAGATTTCAAAAAATAATTGGGTCAAAAAGATCCGATTTGTAATATTACCAAATATTCATGAATTAATACACACAAAAAATTGTGAAAATTCAAATTCCTTGTTCAAGATCCTTAAATGTTTAAAAAAAGTGACATGAATTTAGTAGCAGCTCTGGATATCGTTCATTAGGTCATTACGGATGATTCACAAAAATTTGAAGTCAAAAAAATCCAATCAGCCATATTTCCAGAAATTCTATATAAACATGAAAATTCTGAATTCTCGTTTTGTAGCCCCTTAATGCTAAACAAAAGTGGCATAAATATGGTAAAGACTATGGATATCGTTCACTAGGTAATTACAGATGGTTGAGAGCCATTGGCAATGTTTAAGACAAAGATCCAGGACAAGGAAGGCACCACACAAGATCAGCAGCGATTTATTTTTACCGGTAAAGAACATATTTATGTGTTATGCCTTTTTAGAACCTTTGCAGTCCAGATACTATGAATCAAACTTCAATTTTTGACAGCATTGACAATGTGACTCATACATATATAACAAAATGTAAAAGACTTGATAATCAGCTGTAAAGCACTGTTGCATTTTGTGACCTCTGATGGTTTAACTCCTTTTGGTCATATCTGCTATAAATCTATACAATTCAAGATTTGATAAAATGCTGTATGGGAACTTACAAAAATCTAAGAGCCATCACTTAACAAAAGAGAGTATTCTAGGGAGGCCAAAAATTTGGATGGAAGATGCTCCGGCATGCCTCTCGAAAAGCATAATGTAGCGCGAATTCTGAAGCATAATCCTCCTTGCCATGTTTGAGTTAGATTAATTTGGTAAGATGTCAACTTCCGAATGATCTCCAAACCACCAGGGTTCCGGTGAAGTCATATCTGTTTCATGCTACATTTCAACTTCTCCGATTCAAGCTCTTGTTTCAAAGACTCGAGTCGTTCAAGTAAATCAATGTTTTCCTGGTGAAATCGAACATCAGAGACAAAAATATAAATTGAACTGTGGCAATTATAATAAGCATCGTGGTTATCATGATCTACAAACTTTATGTTTCTCATGTGAAAGGCATCAAAGAGGGGAAGAAGAAGAAAAAGATCAAAGATTAACGAAAAGACATCAAGTAAATTGTCTCGAACGTTCACCTTTTGCAGCAGGTCCAACTTCTTCTTAATGCCAGCAGCACCATACTCCTTCAACATCTGCTTAATCTGCACGAAAGGCCACAATTAAAGGACTAGCAAATGAGGTACAACTATGTTGCTCAAACTCTACAAAAATGTTACCGAGCCTGTGTCGTATCCTCCAAAAATGCACTACTTTTGGAGGATCCGACACGCACCTGTTGGATTTTTATAAAGTCTGAGCAACAACAATTAAGCCCTTGTAGGTAATGACATCTAACCATTAAAGAAAAATAATCAGATGATGCAAAACAAAGAGATTTTCACTTGGCTGTGAATCTAATGCAGATGACATGTTCTCTGTCTTAATGCACATTATGGAAGAGCCAATAGCAAAAAAAAACAGAAACAATGCATCAGTAACCGGATATATAGGCTGCGATCATGCAATCTTTAAGCTACCTTACACAGATCAGAAAGACTTAAGAAGGATATTGAGAAAATGGTCAAATGTCCCCTCAAGCTTTAGCCGTATTTCCAACTACACACTTAATCTTCACGGGAGTCTTATTACCCTCCCCCCCCCCAAACCTTGTTTTTATATATATTAGTTCACCCTTATAGGCTGATGTGTCCACAAACGTGAACTCACCTCCGTGAGGCGCGTAAGAACCAAATAAAATGTACACCTGGAGTCCAAATAAGCTTCCAACGGTAACTTTAAACATATATTTAACCATCTCTTTTATCCTTGAACAAAAATTAATCTCTTTCTTTTGTTCTTGAACAAAAATTAATCTCTCTTCTTTCTCTTTTATTCTTCAAGGATAACTATTCCACCATTTTGAAAGCATGAAACTTGAATTTAGTTGTCGTAATTGTATCTTTTGCTACAAACTTGAATTGCAATTTTCCCCAATTTCATATTGAAGATTCGAAATCTTCCCCAATTTTATCTTCTCCTATTTTTATTTCATTTTGTGTTGTTAGGGTTAGTAATGTCAAAGGTGAAATTGAATAAGTTATGCATGGAAGAATCAGACTCAATGCTCAAAGTCGTAGTACGATGTCAACATGGAAGTTTGTTGCATATGCAGACTTCTTGGTCGAAGTCAAATCCTGGAAGACGATTTTGGTCTCCCCCCTGCTATGGTGTCGTTAATGTTAATATATTCTTCGACTAAAAAATCAAAACAATATATTAACCTGAACATTAGTTAAACCCAACAAAATCAAACAACAGAAGAAAGTCACATACACCATAGCAGGGGCAAGACCAAAATTGTCTTTTTGACTTCGACCAAAAAGTCTGCATATGCAACAAACTTCCATGTTTCATCTTACTATGGCTTTGAGCATTGGGTCTGATTCTTCCTTGCATAGCTCATTCAATTTCGCATTACTAACCCTAACAACACAAAAAAAAATAAAAAAAAAATAGGAGAAGATAAAATTGGGGAAGATTTCGAATCTTCAATATGAAATTGGGGAAAATTGCAAAGATTCAATCTCTGTAGCAAAAAATACAATTACGACAACTAAATTCAAGCTTCATGCTTTGGAAATGGTGGAATAGTTACCCTTGATGAACAAAAGAGAAAGGAGAGAGATTAATTTTTGTTCAAGAACAAAAGAGAAAGAGATTAATTTTTGTTCAAGAATAAAAGAATAAGAGATGGTTGAATATATGTTTAAAGTTACCGTTGGAAGCTTATTTGGACTCCAGGTATACATTTTATTTGGTTCTTACGCGCCTCACGGAGGTGAGTTCACGTTTGTGGACACATCAGCCTATAAGGGTGAACTAATATATATATAAAAAAAAGGTTCAAGGGTAATAGGACTCCCGTGAAGATTAAGTGTGTAGTTGGAATACGGCTAAAGCTTGAGAGGACATTTGACCATTTTCTCAAGGATATTAGGAACAAGAAATTGAAGAGCAAAAGGGACTTCAACACTGGCTCAAAACTTCTCCTCTTCATTGACCTATTATATTATTTCTTTTTTATGACTGAGAAATTGGTCTGAAGCCACCCTTCGGGTCATTTTCCACTTAAATACTAGACTTTATTCGTTCACTTGGCACTGGGATCAAACTTGTGACCGAAGACACAAGTCCCTCTCAATCTTGGGTTAATTTATCTTTTCTATTATGCCTGCCCACTTTTTTGAATATTATCTTTTTCTTAAACTAAAAAAATAAAAATCAAATTAGTGGGCAACCAAAATAGGAAATATTTTAGTTTTACATTTGAGGATAACATCACTTTTTATTTGGTATGATGGCATGAGATGAGCTTAAATGGAGAATATAGTCGGTCAGGATCCATATAGCCATCTATATAGCCGACCCCAACTTGTTTGGACTAAGACATAGTTATTGTCGTAAAGTTCACAACAGGACCTGGTAGCAAGACTGATCCTTCTCCAACTAATTTGATTGAGTTGGACAAACTTCAAAACTTATGTCTATTTATCTTCAATTTTAGATGAGAACTTTAACCACAACGAGAACTCAGCAAACTGATTCTACTTATTCAGCATGGTCAGAGTAGTAGCTACGGGCCTTACATCAACTTTGATTGTATTCAATAATGATTTTTACCTACAAACTATAGAGTGTGAAAGAACTACATTGAGCACATAGTATGCAAAATTTCTTTCACGAATCAAGTCGAATATTGTCTTATTTAAGGGTTTAAAAATCGATTATTCTTTAAACGAGTCAAATATTGTCTTAGTAATAATTATTTATTACTAGCATATTTAGGATTCCAGGAGAGATTGTTTTCACCTCATTTCTGGAAGTCCTTGTGTAAGGAGCTGGTTACTCGGGTAGAGCTTAGCGTAGCATCTCACATATGGACTGATGGTCAGTCCGTCATCCGTGTGGACCATTCAGCCCAATCCATGTATGTAATGTTGTTCATTCATGTCCAACAATGCTTTACTTCTTTTCTTAGACATATGGTCATCGATACAATCATTTTTCTAGGCAGATGTATCAAACTAGAAGAAAAGGTGAATGCTTACTTTTTCTTTATTTGCTTTTTTATGCTGGTACATATGTGATTGCCTAGCTAATATTCTTGATTAAAGTGATAGATTACTTGGTTAATAAGGCAATATGGTGTTGCATTACACTCGAGCCATCATTGATTGTCAATAGAGAGGATAACATGTCGCAGAAAAATAATATACAACGGAAGCTCGAGGACTTCGCTATATATATGTATATATATATTAAATACTTAATCAAACATCTATGGTATTGATTCTGAATGAAAAGATGCCTACCTTAATCAGTTCCTTTTGGAAGGCGGAAGATATCTTTTCCTCGTCATCATATCTTTTTCTCCACACTGCAGATTCGTCCATTGCTTCTCTACTGGCAAGATCGAACTGTCTCCTACAAGAAACCAAGAACAACATACTTAGCCAAGCATTAAATGGCATCGAAATACTATTTTAGTGGGAAAGTTGGATTTTAAATCTAAAATATGATCATATGTTTGATTGCCATCAATTTTAGACTCGTGCTGGGAATGTGGAATGATTAAAAACCTTGGTCCTGAAAACAAAGTTTCTTATTTATTTGAATCACTACTTAACTTGGAAGCGGTTTTGTATCGGCAACGTAAAGAAAAAAGTACAATGCACACAAAACATTCTAGTAGAAACTAGTTCTAATAGTTTGATATATGCTAATAAAAGCCACCCCTATAATCAAAACCCATGTTAAGTCACCTATTAAAGCATTTGCAATACAGTTCACATGATTTTCACCTGCTAAAGAAAATAAACATTGGCCCTAACTCAACTTCAAAAGCTAGTTTATGCAATGACGATTGCCCAAAACCATATAAAGAGTCTAATTGAACTATCCCCATATATGTGGGACTTCCAACACCCCACGCACGCCTAGGCCTGCCAATTAGAGCATGGACAACATAATATGAGGGCCAACATCGGGTAAACCAAGAATCAGGATGGGTTTAACTCTCTTCATGATAAGAAAATGGACTTTGGGATTAACTCAAATTCAAAAGCTAACTCATGTGGTGAGGATTGTCCAAGACTATATAACGAGTCCTATTTCATCATCCCACATTGATGTGCGACTTCCAACCTCAGTTGGTAATCAAGTCCAAATGGGGCATTCAAATTGGTTTTCCTTTTCCTGGTAACTCAAGCAAGAAAAGAAAGAAACACTTCTCTTGGGTGGTTACCAAAATTGAATACAAACATGAAAACTACATTTCTATGCTGGATACAAGTAAAGGTTATTGGTTTATTAATGTTCTTGCTCAAAAGTTAAGACTAATCGACATCCCCAACTACTCCTCCAGTTTCTTGAACTACACCAAATTTTCCCAGCAACCAAACAAAGTGAAAACAAAATTCCAATTAATTTCATGATCCATTTTTGGGTGCAAAGACATGACCTTTTTGAGGTACATACAAAAGATTAAGCAAGAACATTAAAACAAAGGTTACCATTATTGAACACAAACAAGAAATCTACATTCCTATGCTAGATAAAAAAATAAAGGTTGATGCTTCTTAATATTTGTGATTGAGTGTTACGACTAATCAAAAATCCCCAACTAGTCCTAATTCTTGAAATACACCCAATTTTCCCAACAAACAAATAAAGCGAAGAACCATTTCCAATTATTTTGCTGATCCAACTTTGGGTGCAAAAACATTATCTTTTTTTAGGTACATTCCAATCATGGGCGGAGGTAGAAGCCCAATCACCAATAGTTTTTGCTCAAATAGTTACAACAACATACCTCCACGGGTGGGGTTTGGGAAAGGTAGAGTGTACACAAACCTTACCCCTACCTTGGGAGGCTTTTGCTCAAATTGTGTATTTATGCTAAAAAATTCATTATATATGTACATTCATTGTTGAGCTGGTCGTTCTAAAATCATGGCTCCGCCTCTAATTCTAACGCCAGATACAAAGATGACTGACTGCTTCTTTTTTTCCTTCTTTTTAATGTTCTTGCTTAAAATTAAGACTAATTAACATCCCCAAAAGATACCAACTAGTCCTTTCTGTTTCTTGAACCACACCCAGTTTTCCCAGCACCCAAACAAAGTGAAAATCCATATCCTTGGTGCAAAAACATGATCTTTTCCCAATGTTATGCTTAAAGTTAAGATTAATCAACATCCCCAATCACTCCTCCAGCTTCTTGAACCACACCCAATTTTCCCAGCAACCAAACAAAGTGAATATCCATTTCCAACCATTTTCTTGGTTCAAAGATATGATCTTTTTGAGCTACATACAAGTAAAGGTGATTGCTTTTTCAATGTTCTTGCTTACAATTAAGACTAATCAACATCCCCAATTAGTCCTCCAGTTCCTTGAACTACACCCAATTTTCCCAACACCCCAACAAAGTGAAAATCAATTTCCAACCATTTTCTTGGTTCAAAGACATGATCTTTTTGAGCTACATACAAGTAAAGGTGATTTCTTTTTCAATGTTCTTGCATAAATTTAAGACTAATCAACATCCCCAATTACTCCTCCAGTTTCTTGACCTACACCCAATTTTCCCAACAAAGTGAAAATCAATTTCCAAACATTTTCTTGGTGCAAAGACATGATCTTTTTGAGGTAAAATAAGCAAGAAATAAGAAGAAGAAGAAGAAGAAGAGAGTACCTGAGTAATTCAGTTTCACTAGATGAAAAATTGTAGTCAATTGTCCAAAGCCTTAAGTAAACAGCTAAACCCATCACCATAACAAGACCAAGTCCCAGGAATATTTGCTTTCTTCCTCCTCCCATCTTCTCCTTCTTTCTACACAACCTCTGCATTTACTGATTTCTAGGTTTCTCAAAAATTATTTAGAAAAAAACAAAAAAAAAGTTAGCTACTGTAATTTGGGATTAATGGTAATTGGTTTTAAAGTCCATTTTGATTTTTGACTTAACTAAGATATTAAGCTAATGGTAATTGATTGGTCAATTTTTTTGAAAGAAAATTTTTAAAGTTAAATTAAATTATATTAATTTGATATTTTAAACAGAAATTTTAGATACTCAAAAACGATATGAAAAATACTATAAATTGCAATTAAAAGTGGACGAAAACAGTAATTTTGTAGTCTTATGCAACTTTTTTTTTAGTTTTATACTTAATTTTATAAAAGATCTTTGTTATTTTATATAAGGATAAAAAAAGGACTTTTTTTGTAATTCAAATAGGAAAAGGGCAAGAGATTTCATATATGGCGTGAAATAATACATTTTAATTTTTTGGTGAAAAATGAAGGAATAATTGTTATTCATTTACTAGTTCTCATAAAATGCCTAGGAATTAATTACTTTTAGGCAATTGAGAATATTTTCTATAGTATGTATAATGGTAGCATTTTCTTTGAGAAACTTGAACTACAAGTATTGTGTTTTCAAAACAAGAAAAAGTCTAGATATATATCCATTTGGCCAACTAATTATCAGTATGATTTATTAAAATTTTAATCACTTCAAATTATATTTGAGAGATTTGAAGATCAAACCTCAATCTTTTGAATCTAAAGTTAGAATTGACCAAGTCTAACGATTAGATTTCTAGTTTAAAATTGAAGAGCTTAAAGTTCGACTAAATTGTAATAAAATTGATTTCCACGCAAAATATTAGATAAATGAATTTATAAATACAATTAGAGAAACATAAAAGTAAAAATGGGCGACATATATTGATTCTTTTCAAAAAAATTGATGCCGCTTTTTAGCATCATTTAAGTCCACGATCTATCAAAACAATCTTTCTACCCATAGGTAAAATCTTCCAAAGTCATATCATTTTTGAACCCCACTTCGAAAATTATGCTTTTGTTATTGTTGTCATATGTATATTGAGAAAACTACCTTTATTAAACATACATACATAGCATATTATATTAATTCTACTTACACTTTTAAATATTTACGTATCTTAATTAAGAGTTTTCTATCTATATTGAGAAAAATACACCTAGATACATGTATTTTTGCTATCAAATATACTAAAATAGGGAGAGATGTGAGCGAGATGAGAAGGAAGGCAAGCCAGATAGTCATGAGGCAAGCGAAATAGTCATGCATCCCAGATACATGTGAATCATATCAGATATACCAAGATACATGCATTTGTACGTATCTGATGTGATTCGCATATATCTGGGATATCAGATACATATGAGAGTGGCGAGATAAGAGGGAGGCGAGCGAAATTTGTTATGGATAGAGTGTATCTAATATAAATTATACCCAATTTTAACTCATGTATCCTGAGATACATGTTTTGAAACGTAAATGAATGCATCAAGATTTGATAAGATTTGTAATATTGAAAACTAAAGTATATCTATGTAATTAGATCCTAAACTAGTAAGATTTCTATAAGTTTTATTATCCATAAGATCCACACAAGGTGGAAAAAGTATTGGGCTTAAAGAAATGTAGAGTTGGGCTATGTACACCAACAACCCCACCAATAACCACTTAAGGATTGTTGTTTAAGATTTATCTTCTATGTAAGATCCACAAAGTATTTAAAATATAGCCAATATTGTTTTCAGAATAGCATTTGTTCCCTATTCAAATTTAGGGGATGACGTCAATGACTCTATTTATTTATTAACTCCATCTATTTTGATCCGTTCAATTATGCTCACTTAAAAGGTCAGGCTAAAAATATTTTTAAAAAGGTATATATTTGTTTGAAGTAGTCAAAATAAAGAAACAAAGTTTTATTTTCGAAAGAAGGGTGGGATACACAAGAATCCAAGTGAATGGAAAGAACGAGATAAAGGATAAATGTTACTCTCATTAGTTACTTTGAAAAATTATTAAAAAAATAAATCGAATAAAAATTGGACAAGTTAGGCTATGATAACTTATTTTAATCCAACCCACTTTGTTCAAGTAATTAATTTTCAACTCATTTTAATGTCACGACCCAAATTCACAAGTCGTGATGGCACCTATGTTCGCAACCAATAGGTAAGCCAACCCAACATATTTACCAATTATGATTAACTAATGAGGTAAAAAGGTAAACAATGAGTAAAATTTCCAACACTAAGTTCTTTATAAATATGAAATGTGGATTGCCAAAATACTACCCAAGAATTGGTGTCATAAGTACAAGAGCCTTTAAATATGATGCAAGTCTGAAACTAAATGACAAATCCAAACATAAGGGATATTCTGTCTGAATACTAAAATAACAGAATAAATAAAAGGTAGAAGGAGATGCATGTGGGCCACGGAACAGCCAAGCAACTCACCACAACTCCAAGATACTCCAATCTCGGACTCAAAAGCTCCACGAGATGTGCTAGTACTCGGAATCGAATCTGCACCACAAAAGAGTGCAACAAGTGTAGTATAAGTACGAAACCACGTGTACCCAGTATATCTCATAGATCGACAACGAAGAAGTAGTGACAGGAGTTTAAATAATAAAAATAATTCTTTTACATATACAAGTCTATAGTACGCTTACCAGTCGAGTTTCATCAAAATAAGGATAATCAAACTTCACATAATGTACAACCACCAATAAAGCACGTAATCAACAATAATAAATGATGTAATGAGATACAATACAATGTGACACCATGAAATGATATGCCTCAGAATGCCAAGTACTCTCTCAATCGTATATACATGATACTCCTCAGAAATACATCGAGAGTTCATGACCCATGGGAGACTCGCGAGGTCCACATACCGACACGGGCAATCTCCACGTGTCTGTGCGGACAATCTCAACGCACTATCATAAAATCAAATAATTTCTGCACGGACGATCTCCACGTGCCCAAATTATAATCTTAACATCTCACCATCCCCAGCACGGACGGTCTCCACGTGCCCAACTTATAATCTTAACATCTCACCATCCCCAGCACGGACGATCTCCATGTGCCCAACTTATACTCAATCTCATGTCAATGCATTTGCATAATATAATCTCAAATAAAGGGGATGATAATGCATCTCAATAAATCAAATATCAACATAATACATAACCATCTCAACCATCACAAGTATACGGGTTCAAATAAGAACACAATCACACAAAATAATCAGTCAATAATATACCAGCTAATGCCCAAATGCTTTGGCATTCTCGGATTAAGATCAACATTCTATAGTAATAAACTTTCCCTTTATAACACCGGAACTCGTACCAATTCCCATCACACCATTGGTACGAGACCCCTATCTTTCACCCTTACCCATTGTTTATTCCCCTTTTTAATCTTTAATTATGAAAACATCCTCCAACAAGTCTGAAAGTCTTAACATACCTCAAAGGTCGAACTCGTATCACGAATCCTTAAGATTTCACCTTTCCCTTTTGTAGAGCTTCACAACATTCTCAATCTATCAAATATACCTTATGCATCAGTAAACGGATCCACAAACATCTCATTATATAATCCGAATGTTTCACTATTTTTTTTGTACCGAAACAATAACCATCCAAATGTAATAATAATAATAATAAGAATAACATAAAGGGACTAAAAGTAACAGTGATCGAAAATAGCCTCACCTCAATCTCCTCTAGCCATACTGGGTATTAACACTAAAGAAAATAATTAAAATATAACGCCTAATGTCATTGGATCATCATCACGCTTCAATTTAACCCCAAACATTCAGTAACTAACCTAGTTACAATGTTCTATTCCCAATGCATTATACCACTCAAATAATCAACCATGATAATTGTCTATTTATTTGCCAATATTCAATGTTAAAGATTCTCCTTTTAAATCAAAAGAATTCCCACCGATAATTTCCAGCCAAATCAACAAATTCAATTATTTTCTCTTTAATTAATAGTAACTTATTATATACCCTATAGTAATTACTTCCTTATTAAAATCAACCACCCATCAAAACTTAATGTTATCCCCTAATAATCTTAAAGAAACTATACTAGGCGTTAAATACATATACTTAGTGCTAACCTAATCTACCAACCAATTAAAATAACTCCAAGTACTATGAATATAATGGCTACAAAATTTCAAGAATGAAATACAGTTCATCAAATTACAACCTCGTTCTCTTAACCAAGAAAACAAGATTCGCACCTGAAGCTATCCTCAACCAAGATCGTAGATTTTCTTTTGTTTCCGTTCGTGACTGCTTTGTCAGTTTCTTCTCTGTTGTTCTCAATTTTTACTTTTTTATAAAAATAACACTAAATCCCCTTTAACATAATACAGTATAATTATATGGCCCAAGTGGTTACTATTAATTATGGATGTCACCCACTAACTATTCAACTATAATACTCATTTAATAAAATTCCATCGACTAGATACTCATAGTTATCAAATAGTTTAAAACACTCCTTTAAATTTTTCAAAAAGAGTCAGAATAGTTTTAGTTCTCAAAACGACCAAGTGGGTCGTTACATTTTAATTTGTCTAAATTCAGCTCAATCCTCACATTTGACACGACTACCTCTGTCCTTTCAAGTGTCCTTCCAATTCCATCATGTACTGAAAATAGATTTTGGACAAATAGATGCCTTTTTTAAAGATAATAGTTAATGTAAATCTACCTAATTAACCTTTGATTAATACAACACAAACAAGCTGAGCCCATTGTTTAATTAGCACCTGGTTAATATGTTTAGGTTAATTAAACCACCACTTAAAGGATAAGTCTTGTCAAATTTGTGTAACTAATGTGAAGGTTAATCTAATAATTAATTTCATGACTAGACGTATCTATTTGAAATGTCTCCATTATTCTAAACATGGACAAAATTAAAGTAACCAAACAGATAATTACAAATTATACAGTAATTAAGTGAGTTTTTGTAAGAAGAGTTTACAAAATTTTGTGTTTGTGATTGATTATTATTTTTGGTAATAAATATAAATATTGCTATTAACAACTTTAGATTATCGAGAATGACCTTAGATAGATAGGTATGAACGACAAGTATTAAGGTAAAATGTTAGTTGGTAGTGGAGTACTATCTCGCTTTCCGAGAGCTTAGGCTTATTGGTGTTTTGTTTGTTGTACTAGTTGTATTATTGTATTTTTTTATTGTGATATTTATCATCGTATGGTATTCAATATTTATTTTGTTTTGATATGTTTCTTTTCTTGTAGGATTTGCACTACTCCCTTATTAGTTGCTATGTTCTTTACATTATTTTCTTCTTTCTTGTACTTGAATTTGTTGCATTTAAGTCGGAGAGTCTTTTAGAGCAGTTTCGCTACCTTCACAAGATGGTGATAAAACTAACGTATATTCTATCATTTTCAAACCTTACTTACAAAATTTCACTAAATACTTTTATTTTTGTATTATTATTATTATTATTATTATTATTATTATAACAATAAAATTAATACACCTAAAAATCACCTAACCTTATAACCATCTTCTAGAAAGAGTGTCATGATAATTAGGCCTCTAATAACACAAAAAATTGTTGTATCAAGATTTCACATTTAATAGCTTTTTCTTTGATTGTCTTACTATATCTAATCCAATAACAATATAAAAATATATTATTTTTGAAAACGGTTCAAATAAATTGAATGCAATCCTTTTATTTTATTTTATTTTTGTAAAATGAGCTGACAATCAATTATTGGTTATTTAAAATTAAAAAATTAAAAATAAAATCCAAGTGACAAGGTTGAGAATAATGTGTCATAGATAAATACATGAAAGTACAACTAATATACCAGCC